>CM059200.1:17263686-17321034 GCA_030323885.1 Branchipolynoe longqiensis | reverse complement strand
CCCGGAATCCGCCGGGAGCGCCACTGTCGCCGGCGGATAAAACTCGTACAACTTCTAGCGACTTTCTGAGCAGCCCAGTCATGTCGGAAAACGGCACCACATGTGCAACACATGCACACTGCATTGACTGCTACATCTGGGTTTGAAGCACAACAGACTGGGGCACAGATAGAGACCATTTTCAGTGCTGTGTGACATTTGAAAGGCATTTTACCAAGCCATTCAAGTCTTCAGATGCAGAAATCAGAGCTAAGACTGCCGGGAAAGTGCATGTTAACTATCATAATGGGAAACTTTAGCATTTTATCTTCCTAAAACTGGTCTTACATTGACTCTAACTGGAATCGCAACTCTACAATTTGATGGCCAAAAGTTGGTGTTTTGACTGGATTCTGACTCACGCGCGGCCCGCGGGAGGGTCGAGGGATGCGTCGGCTACAGTAGTCGTTAAATCAACGGTGTTTTGTGGTGTTTGATGGTGTTTGGTGGTGTTTGGTTGGGCTGTGTGACATTTGAAAGGCATTTTACCAAGCCATTCAAGTCTTCAGATGCAGAAATCAGAGCTAAGACTGCCGGGAAAGTGCATGTTAACTATCATAATGGGAAACTTTAGCATTTTATCTTCCTAAAACTGGTCTTACATTGACTCTAACTGGAATCGCAACTCTACAATTTGATGGCCAAAAGTTGGTGTTTTGACTGGATTCTGACTCACGCGCGGCCCGCGGGAGGGTCGAGGGATGCGTCGGCTACAGTAGTCGTTAAATCAACGGTGTTTGGTTGGGTTGTGTGACATTTGAAAGGCATTTTACCAAGCCATTCAAGTCTTCAGATGCAGAAATCAGAGCTAAGACTGCCGGGAAAGTGCATGTTAACTATCATAATGGGAAACTTTAGCATTTTATCTTCCTAAAACTGGTCTTACATTGACTCTAACTGGAATCGCAACTCTACAATTTGATGGCCAAAAGTTGGTGTTTTGACTGGATTCTGACTCACGCGCGGCCCCCGCGGCCCGCGGGAGGGTCGAGGGATGCGTCGGCTACAGTAGTCGTTAAATCAACGGTGTTTGGTGGTGTTTGGTTGGGTTGTTGTTGGTTGGGTTGTTGGTTTGGTTGTTGTTGGTTTGTTGTTTGTTTGATGTTGGTGGTTGTTTGGTTGTTGGTGGTTTGGTTGTTTTGACTGGATTCTCTAGTTGAGTGACTCACGCGCGGCCCCCGCGGGAGGGTCGAGGGATGCGTCGGCTACGTTAGTCGTTAGATCAACGGTGTTTTGTTGTGTTTGGTTTGGTTGTTGGTTTGGTTGTTGTTGGTTTGATGTTGGTGGTTTGTTGTTGGTTGTTTGGTTGGTGGTTTGGTTGTTTTGACTGGATTCTCTAGTTGAGTGACTCACACGCGGCCCCCGCGGGAGGGTCGAGGGATGCGTCGGCTACGTTAGTCGTTAGATCAACGGTGTTTGGTTGGGTTTTGTTGTTGGTTTGGTTGTTGGTTTGATGTTGTTGGTGGTTGTTTGGTTGTTGGTTTGGTTGCTTTGACTGGATTCTCTAGTTGAGTGACTCACGCGCGGCCCCCGCGGGAGGGTCGAGGGATGCGTCGGCTACGTTAGTCGTTAGATCAACGGTGTTTTGTTGTGTTTGGTGGTGTTTGGTTAGGTACCCCGGAATCCGCCGGGAGCGCCACTGTCGCCGGTGCGATAAAACTCGTACAACTTCTTGGGACTTTCTGAGCAGCCCAGTCATGTCGGAAAACGGCACACTGCATTGACTGCTACATCTGGGTTTGATTGTTGGTTGTTTGAATCACCTTGATGTCAAGTTTGATCAGGATCAAACCATTAATAAAGAAACTGCAGTTATGGGCATGATTGTATTACGGTTGCCATGGAAACCAACATTTTTATGGTTGCCATGGAAACCTACATTTCTCTGTGATCTAATTTATTTATATCAGTTTTGATAAGCTGAGGTGATTTGCCAGACCAAGAAGAACCTTAATGTGACATTTCATCGGGATCTGACCATTATAAAAAAAGAGCTACAGTTGACTGATATTGTAGGCGGGAGTGATTGTATTACGGTTGCCATGGAAACCTACATTTTCCTGTGATCTAATTTTTGTATATCCGTTTTGATAAGCTGGGGTGATTTGGTATAAGAAGAACCTTGATGTCAAGTTTGATCAGGAACAAACCATTAATAAAGAAACTGCAGTTGTAGGCATGATTGTATTACGGTTGCCATGGAAACCAACATTTTTCTGTGATCTAATTTTTTTATATCAGTTTTGATAAGCTGAGGTGATTTGACAGACCAAGAAGAACCTTGATGTGAAATTTCATCAGGATCTGACCATTATTTAAAAATAGCTACAGTTGACTCATATTGTAGGTGGGAGTGATTGCATTATGGTTGCCATGGAAACCTACATTTTCCGGTGATCTAATTTTTATATATCAGTTTTGATAAGCTGGGGTGATTTGGTATACGAAGAAGAACCTTGGTGTGAAGTTTGATCAGGATAGGATCATTAATAAAGAAACTACAAGGAAATGTTGTTATAATTTGATTAACATCAACTAAATTAAATCAGTTTAGTTGATGTTGGCCCATTAGTCCTGGAATTGTAATTTCTTTAAATAACACCATGGTATGTTCAGTGTGAATCATTGGGTAATTTATTGGTCGAAAAAAATACTATTCCCTCTTCTAGGAAATTTAATAAAGATTCCATATCTGAAAGAAGTAAAATGCTTTTAGAATATGTATGGTTGCTATGGTAACTTCCGCATGGAAATTTTAAAAAAAACTATGAAATCCTTAGAAATCATCCATGCTGATTCAGATTTGTAATCTACAGGTTATTCTGCACTAGGTGGATGTGTTTTCAATTTTCTAAGAGTAATTCCCAACAATTCCTAGATATGTAAAAAGCACATGTTTGACAAACCACTGGGCACCATTTTTAGACTTCACTGCTGCCTAGTTCATTATGACAATTCCAGGATGTAGCAGCAAATAGGAGTAGAGCTTAGCTGATTGGACTGATGTAAAGAGCTCATTTCATACCGACCCACCCACGGGGAGGCTTAAGACTAACGCATGTAGATATATATACAAATACATAAACAATACTCTTACTGAACATGACTTCGCCAAAATCCAGCAAACGGAAACGGAAATAGCACTGTATGGGCGCTGCCATTTGTAAACTCGTACCGTGATCAAAATCCAGCAAACGGAAACAGAAATCGCTCGTCGAGCTTAGCCACGCACCAAACAGGGTGGACGACAGGGATTGGCTTAACGCCTTAACGATTTCATTCAAAATTAAAAGAAATAAATAACAATTTGGCATAAACATGGGTGCACAAATGAAATATTAATAGTTTACTTCGCGGAAACGACGGCCGTATTTGGGTACGCAGCAAGCAGGGTGGATGACAGCGATTGGCCTAACGCCTTAATGATGTCCCGCCGCAGAGTAGCACAAGTCAAGTTGCAGAACAAGTACACTGGTCCCTCATGACAGACCTTCCATATATGGTGAGATGACGTCACTGGGAACAGTGTACGTGTTCCTCCGTGCTACTCTGCAGCGTGGCTGTCAAGGCATTAAGTCCATAGGCCCAATTTAGGTATTCGGGGTCAGCGATCGGTTAATAATATATCAAAACAAATGCCCGCTGCCATAGAATTTGCCGATATGCGCAGTTCAAAACTTTGATTTTATTCAAAATTAAAAGAAATAAAGAACAATTTGGCATAAACATCGATGCACAAATGCAATATTAATACCGACCCACCCACGGGGAGGCTTAAGACTAACACATGTAAATATATATATATATACATAAACAATACTCTTACTGAACATGACTTCGCCAAAATCCAGCAAACGGAAACGGAAATAGCACTGTCATTTGTAAACTCATACCAAGAATCCAAATCCAGCAAACGGAAACGGAAATCGCTCGTCGAACTTCGGTCCGCAGTAATCAGGGTGGCCGACAGCTATTGGTTAATAATATATCAAAACAAATGCCCACTGCCATAGAATTTGCCGATATGCGCAGTTCAAAACTTTGATCTTATTCAAAATTAAAAGAAATAAAGAACAATGGCATAAACATGGATGCACAAATGAAATATTAATAGTTTCTTCCGCGGAAACGATGGCTGTATTCGGGTCACCCTAGTTACTAGAATTTCAAATCGAACACCGCGAGTGGAGTAAGAAAATACACGCGCAATAATAAAATACTTTGCTGTAGTTATATCGGGGGGTCGGTCCTAAGCATTGCTTATTCATATTAGTTTATTCCACGGAAAGAACGGCCGTATTCGGATCACCCGAGTAGAGTAAAAAAAATCATAAAATACTTTGCTGTAGTTATATCGGTGGGTCGGTCCTAAGCATTGCTTATTCATATTAGGTTTGATATCCAAAGTTTCAAGTCATTCTATTAAGAATTCACAATTTTATTAATGTGTAAAGTGAGTCATTTGTAGGATACCGATCGGTAGGTGTGTACTAAATATGACGTCGATACGCGGCGAACGACGTCCCTATTTTTGACAGTGGGTCAGTGCAGTATCTGTGGTATCGATATCATGATCTGCTGCACTGGAACATGGGCGATAATGGATAGATCCATCCTGAGGTTATTTGGACGCTGTCTGAAAGGAGGGAGCGGGGTTGGGGGTTGGGGGTTTAGTAGGAGTTTAGACACACGTGTGGATTTTCCTCTCTAAGATGATACAGTCTGATGGATATTATTAAACCTGTTCCCTACAAAACGTTGTCACTGTCAATGTCAATACTCATTATACTGGTAGCAGTGGTACTTGAAAATGGAGCGGTCTTGACCAACTGTAAAACTATCAAGTTCAGCCGCTGATGTTGGCCTCCGTGCACGACTAGGATGGCTGAAGAGGAATCTGGGAAGTTGGCCGGTATCTGGCTGCTGTCCTTATTGATGCTTCTTACAAACTGGCGGGTTTTTCACTTAAATCGGCAGTAGCCATTGGATTCAGATGATCCCAAATAACGCCGGACATGCCGCTGTAGTTCACGTCCTTTTCACCAGCAGATGGAAATGCCGAAACACGTCAGGAACATTAGCCTGGTTCCCTGGCCTTTCAACAGACGGCACCTAACAGCAATGGTGGGTAATGGAACCAGACTACAGGAACTTACTCTAGAAGTTCACGTCTTTCTCACCAGATGGCAGTGCCCATACAATGACAATGATTTTACTTAGACTCTGTCGACCCCTCACATGGTATGAAAACAACAATATAACAACATAGAATGTAAATAGAATAGAGTGTAATTATAGATACAAACATAGATATATAAGAGTGTAACTATATATATATAAACAAATTCAATACTGCAAGATACACGTGAGGAACATAAGCTCTAGAAGTTCATGCATTTCTCACCAGGTGGCAGTATAGGAGAGCCCCCTCGTTGTGGAGTTGAGGCGTGCTTAGTAACACCCTGGTAACCGTCACTTCCCACTCAACCCGCAAATAAGCAAGCAGGGTTTGTGAGGAGACCGGTTGTGCTTCGCCAGAAGTCAAGTCGGGTAGCGGCGGGAAACCGCCGACTTCCCGACAACTTGGCGAAGCTTTACCGTCAGGAGTGTTGCAAACGGTAGGTTGGTTAATTGAAGTTGATGTGCAATATTTACTGCTTATTCGCGACAAAACAAGTCAACAAAAACAGTAGCCCTTTGTCCATGAATTGGTGAAAGCCTTTGACTGATTCGTGTCCTCCGTTAAAACAAATTAACCCCAAAGATTGTCGTTCAAAATTAGCTAATGTTGCAATTCTATATTGATGAACTGGAAAATAGTAATGTTTATTAGTTTAACCGTGGTGTTGTGCGATCCTATAGCAATGTGCAAACTGATGATCGACGTCGTTCAAAAAGATGTAGTCTCCCCAAATTTTGTCTCTGCCCGATCTCGGTTAAATGTCACTTGTCAGTATCTCTCCTGTGTGCTATAGAATGCACATACCACGATAACGAGATGAATAATTTAGCATATTTACACTTAACTATTTGGTACCTAAAACTTCCCTGCCATATCTTGGCTCTAAAATGTCAGTACCTCTGTGGAATATTGTTGATCTACTCGGCCGTCAGTGCCCAAGAATACCACTCTTACTCTTCCCAGGTGCGTTCTGACAAACTGTCTGTCAGTTCCCACCTGATGCCCCTCTCAAACAAACTCATAAGGAAGAAAGGGAAGACAAGTCGTGCAAGATTGACAGTGAAGAAGTTGGGCTTAATTGCCATCAACTCCTGTTCACATACTAGCGAAATATCACCCTCACTCCTTACCTACTGTCCACACAGATCCTCATTTCTCTTGTTAATGTGTATAAGAATCAGTGCCTACAACCCATTGAAACCGGAGTGCCATTGTTGTTGCACCCAGATCAGTGCCTTTTGAATAGCTGCTGCTAGTTTGTGTATAGAAAGTGGAGCCTCAGACAGAGTGTCTGGATTCCTGGACAAGAGAAGAGTGTATCATGCTAGAGTGCCTAGCTCAGAGTCTCTCTCAAGAGTGTCTCTCCTTCAAGAGTGTTTCAAGAAGTGACTAATAATATATATCTTAGTGAGGTCTGTGTGTCAGGTGCAAGGGGTGCAGGTGACTGGGCATCCCACAGCCAGCAAATCAGACACCCTCTACAGCCTGGGGCGCGACGCCCTAATAGGGGCAGCTGTCACTCAACCCCAGCTGCAGGTGGTGTCCATAATGTATGCAGGATGGCTGGGTGTGCTTGTCCATCGGCCCTGTGGTAACAGGTAGTTGAAGACAGTTACAATAAACATATATTAAAAATGTCCTTCCCTCCACTTGCACTCTTACTCGTGCATACAGGGAACATTTCAGTAAACATTAACTGTCTGTTACATAGGAACATCACATCATAATGTCGGGCACTATGTGTTATCATATTTTCCACACTGCTTATTCGCGACAAAACAAGTCAACAAAAACAGTAGCCCTTTGTCCATGAATTGGTGAAAGCCTTTGACTGATTCGTGTCCTCCGTTAAAACAAATTAACCCCAAAGATTGTCGTTCAAAAATAGCTAATGTTGCAATTCTATATTGATGAACTGGAAAATAGTAATGTTTATTAGTTTAACCGTGGTGTTGTGCGATCCTATAGCAATGTGCAAACTGATGATCGACGTCGTTCAAAAAGATGTAGTCTCCCCAAATTTTGTCTCTGCCCGATCTCGGTTAAATGTCACTTGTCAGTATCTCTGTGTGCTATAGAATGCACATACCACGATAACGAGATGAATATTTAGCCATTTATCACTAACTATGGTACTAAACTTCCCCCTGCCATATCTTGGCTAAATGTCAGTACCTCTGTGTAATATGTTGACTACTCGGCCGTCAGAGCCCCAAGATACCACTTACTCTTCCCCAGGTGCGTTCTGACAACTGTCTGTCAGTTCCCACCTGATGCCCCTCTCAAACAAACTCATAAGGAAGAAAGGGAAGACAAGTCGTGCAAGATTGACAGTGAAGAAGTTGGGCTTAATTGGCATCAACTCCTGTTCACATACTAGCGAAATATCACCCTCACTCCTTACCTACTGTCCACACAGATCCTCATTTCTCTTGTTAATGTGTATAAGAATCAGTGCCTACAACCCATTGAAACCGGAGTGCCATTGTTGTTGCACCCAGCTCAGTGCCTTTTGAATAGCTGCTGCTAGTTTGTGTATAGAAAGTGGAGCCTCAGACAGAGTGTCTGGATTCCTGGACAAGAGAAGAGTGTATCATGCTAGAGTGCCTAGCTCAGAGTCTCTCTCAAGAGTGTCTCTCCTTCAAGAGTGTTTCAAGAAGTGACTAATAATATATATCTTAGTGAGGTCTGTGTGTCAGGTGCAAGGGGTGCAGGTGACTGGGCATCCCACAGCCAGCAAATCAGACACCCTCTACAGCCTGGGGCGCGACGCCCTAATAGGGGCAGCTGTCACTCAACCCCAGCTGCAGGTGGTGTCCATAATGTATGCAGGATGGCTGGGTGTGCTTGTCCATCGGCCCTGTGGTAACAGGTAGTTGAAGACAGTTACAATAAACATATATTAAAAATGTCCTTCCCTCCACTTGCACTCTTACTCGTGCATACAGGGAACATTTCAGTAAACATTAACTGTCTGTTACATAGGAACATCACATCATAATGTCGGGCACTATGTGTTATCATATTTTCCACATAGTCTCGTATGTCACACAGCGAGCGGGGCACCCATTGCTTCTTGGTTACATAACCTTGGTCCCTATTCCATCCCCCGAGAATAGTAATTGATGACGTGAACAAGCAGCTCATTGAATTGGATTTTTTTCAATACACATAGTAGTCAATAAACAGTAGCTTACAGGTCAGAAGTTGGTCCATCAGTTGAAATTTGACTCAGGCCCTCAACCCCATTGCCTTTGTGTGTTCTTCGTTTGAAGGGATGGGTGGGCGGCTGAGTTGAGGTAGTGAGTTGCTCGTCCGGCTGCTGGAGTGGAAGTGAGGTTTGGTGGGTCTCAGGGGCCAACGATGGGCGGCCGTGACATCAGAGGTCTCACGAGAGACTCGGGTTCGCGCGAAACCTGGTAGGGGGGGCGTGGGTGAGGATTCAAACCCAGGTGGCACCTCCAGTGAGACTCATTGTTCGCGCGCAAATTACCCATGTTGGCGAACCAACATGAACAATGCTCTCTGCCAATATATAATTCCGAACCGAAAATCCGTATATTTTTACACCTGTATGCTATAGAATGCGCATAGCATGATGACGAAATGGATATGTAGCTATTTATCACTCTAACTCTAAGGATTAATTAAGGAAACAGTGAAAATAGTCACTGATGTTAAGCACTAATGGGTGTGGTTGTTATTGTGCGGGTTTGTTTTGTTTTGTTTTTGTTTTGCTTTAAAAAATATATATTTTAGTGATAGGTTTCAAGTGGCAAGTTTTTGTAATGCAGTGGCAATTGTTTGGAAAATGTCAATACCTATATATGCTAATATTCCTTTAGAATAACAATACCACGATAACAAAATGAATATATATATATATTCACATACATATGTAGCTATTAATAGTATTATTCACCATAACTATGCTACTGTTATTTTTTGTTTGTGTATGTGGGTGTGTGTTTTTAGTGTGTTTTTTTTTGTGTGTGACAGTGTATTTATGCTACCCACACTGCACACCCGTTAAGTCTAATGACTTGTTTTCGCTACTGGACAGTCATAGTCTTGTAGTTCCCCTTGTTTTGTCACTTTCAATTATTGTGTAGCTATCTACTACTACTAACTATGTTACTGCTAGTTACAGACACAACGACTATAGTCATTAATATCATCCACTAATTAATGGCGTGGTTGTCATTGTGCGTTGCTTCTTCATATCATGGTGGCAGATTTAAAATTACATCTTTAACACAGGGACAATTGTTTTGTTTAGCGACCACAATGGCAGACTCGGTGTCGAGTGCTGATGATGTTGCTTCGGCAGCAACAAACACTACCGAGCCGGTCTCCAACGCTAGCAGCACTGCCGATATGAGTGCCTCCAGGCAAGAGCAGCCCAAGAGACACCGCACACACAACACCAGCAGCAACACATTTTGCTGTGGGGTTGCGTTAAAGAAAGATGACCAGGGACGTGAACCCAGGTGGTAAGGCCAATTTTATCCACCCACCCCTAAACATGTTTCCTGCCACGTCGCTGTTAAATAACTTCACCATCAAACGACAGGTCGACAATATCCCCTTAGATGAAATACAATAAATAAAGGACACCTCCAAATTATTGCCATTTACTCCCCACAACCTATGTAACTTATGCATGATAGATCACCATTATTAGTTGGGTTTTTTTAAACCATCATTTCCATCACATAGCTGTTATGATCCATCACCGTTATTATTATTTCTTTTATTTTTATAAACAATCATTTCCATAATATAGCTGTTTTGGTCGATCATTTTTCTTTTTCTTTTATGAACAATCATTTCCATAACATAGCTGTTTTGATCCATCACCTTTAGTAATTTCTTTCATAAACAATCATTTCCATGACAGCTGTATGCATCATCTGCATTTTCCTAACTTGTGGTTTATCCAGATGTTATTACTAAACTGCCAAATTATTTAGTTGACCTATTGTTACTAATGATCAGTTTGGGTGTAGAAGCAGGCAGATTATCCCTTTGAGGGATGGCAACCAAGAACACCATACCATATTTTATGGTAACATAAAATTCAATTCAATTCAAAATAAACAAAGCCCAGCCTTTAGCAGAACTAACACTACCATTCACAAACATAACCACTAAGCCTGGTTGGTTGATTGTTGGAGTTTTACGTCCTGGCAATATCTAAGGTCATATCAGGACAGCCCACTATGCCTGTTCTTGCAGGCTAATCATATTGAAATGTAAACGAGAAGACGTAGTACAAATAATCTAATAATAGATAAGCAGTCACATAACATCTTCTACACTTTAATGATCAATTCTAGCGGTAAATTGTTGTCAAATGTGCGCAATGATTGGTAGAGCAGTGCATCAGTGCTGACACTGGATTTAGACACTGAGCTAACTAGTCATTTAATATGAATAACGATTTGCCCCGAAAAGAATAATTTTGCCATAACTTAAATATAATGTCAGAGATATTCCCTGTACGAAGCAAAGTTAATACCTTAACGGCATTTTGAGATTATTTTCCTTTCTTATTTATCACTTGATTTAGTGTGAACACTTTATACCGAAATGGTAATTCCTAGGAAGTTTAATCAAATTTAGCACGATCCAGCTACTATGAATAACCGTTTTAAAAGTGGTTATTTAGTAATTTGAGCATGCTTCTACTGTTTCACCCCGACGCCTGTATTTAAAAGTGGTTATTTAGCCATGTCACCATTCACTTGAGCATGGCCCCACTGTACTAACATTTCAGTTCAACCCCACCGCCTGTATTTAAAAGTGGTTATTTAACCATGTCACCATTCACTTGAGCATGATCCCACTGGACTAACATTTCAGTTCAACCCTGCCGCCTGTATTTAAAAGTGGTTATTTAGCCATGTCACCATTCATTTGAGCATGGCCCGACTGTACTAACATTTCAGTTCGACCCCTCCACCTGTACTTAAAAGTGGATATTTAGCCATGTCACCATTCATTTGAGCATGGTCCCACTGTACTAACATTTCAGTTCAACCCTGCCGCCTTTACTTAAAAGTGGTTATTAAGCCATGACTCCCTTCACTTGAGTATGGTTCCATTGTACTAACATTTCAGTTCAACCCTGCCGCCTGTATTTAAAAGTGGTTATTAAGCCATATCAACATTAATTTGAGAGTGGTTCCATTGTACTAACATTTCAGTTCAACCCCATGTCACCATTCATTTGAGCATTGTCCCACCATACTAACATTTCAGTCCCACCCCACCGCCTGTATTTAAAAGTGGTTAAGGGGCTGTCACATTAGGGTTTTTTGCGGGAGTGTACGGCAGCGTAGGCGCTTTACATCATATACGTCGGCATACGCCGCCATACGCTACACATACGTGACACGTACGTTACACGTACGCTACACGTATGCTCCGCATACGCCATCATGTGCCGGCTCATGCCAGCCTATGCCGCTGTACGCCGCCATACGCTTTCTCCCGTCCGTCCGTCCAAATTTTGTTGTGCATGCTCAAAAAATCTCGACCTAAGGGGGTGTATGGTTCATACGGTACTCATATGCTTCTCATACGCCGGCATACGCTCCTCGTACGCTAGGGGTATGCCGGCATATGCTAGGGGTATGCCGGCGGACGCTACTCGTACGTTCAACTTGCGTCACGGGCGTATCTCGGGCATATATCGGGCATATGCAGCGTATGCGGAACCTACGAGTTGCGTATGGGAGCGTATTCGTAGCAAAGCGTATGAGTAGTGTATGAGTAGCGTATGCCCGACCTACGGTCTCGGTATATAAAGGCGATGAATTAGAGGGAGGGAGGGAGAGAAGAGATGGAGGGAGGGAGGAGGGGGAGGGAGGAAGAGAGATAGAGAGAGGGAGGAAGAAAGATAGAGAGAGGGAAGGAGGGAGGGAGAGAAGAGATAGAGGGAGGGAAGGGAGGGAGGGGGGGAGGAAGAGAGATAGAGAGAGAGGGGGAGGGAGGAGATAGAGAGAGGGAGGAGGGAGGGAGAGAAGAGATAGAGGGAGGGAGAGGGAGAGAGGGAGGGAGGAGATAGAGGGAGGGAGGAAGAGAGATAGAGAGAGAGGAAGAGAGATAGAGAGAGGGAGGAAGAGAGATAGAGAGGGAGGAAGAGAGCTAGATAGAGAGGAAGAGAGATAGAGAGGGAGGAAGTGAGATAGAGAGAGAGGAAGAGAGATAGAGAGAGAGGAAGAGAGATACAGAGAGGAAGGGGGGAGGGAGCAAGGGGAAGGAGAAAGATTATTATAAATATTTTAAATTTAAAGTTTTTATTTATGTTTTAATTTTAATTTTAATTTTAATTGTACTTTAATGTATAACAATTAAATGATGGCATGCCTTTACTGAACGCAGACACACAAATTACAATTGACAGTATATTTATTTATTTAAACATCTTGACATATTTACATATATACATAAAAATGTACAAACAATATATAAACATACAATATATATACATATATACATACAAATGAACAAAGATAAATAAAAACTAAGACTACACTTCTCTCCCTTGCCATTAGAAGTGGCATCCGCTGGCGACTGTGTGGCTGACGAGGGGAATAAGTCTAAATTTCCACCCAACATAACAGATATCCCGGACAGCCCCGACAAGTTCAATAGGCCTTCTGGGCTGGCCGACTCAGACAAGTTCACTTGGGTGGGGTCGCCGTGTGTCAAAGTCGCGATGTCTGCGGCAGCGCAAGTCCCCGGCCATGCCGCACCCACAGTGGGCGGAGCACCCGCATGCACCATGACTCCGGGAGAGCCCCTCGTGTGCCCCGCCATCCCTAATGTCCGTAGTTGTCCAGCAGTGTGCAGTGGTGACGGCCGTACCACCAGCAGAGCTGCGGCCGCCTCGTGACCCACGCAGGTTGGAGGTAGAGGCTGAGGCGGAAGACTTGGCAGAGGCGGCTGTGGCTGTGGCTGATGATGAATGTGCGGCTGCCCCATATAGCTCTGCACATACTCGTGTGTCTGTGAAGCCCATGGTGATGCCGATGGTGGCTGGTGAGTCCACTGGTGGGGTTGAGGCTGGTATGCCTCACTTGCAGACACACAAGCAGGTCCAGGAGCAGGTGCACAAGCAGGGGCAGGAGCAGGGGCAAGAGCAGGTGCAGGAGCAGGAGCAGGTCCAGGAGCAGGAGCAGCCACACAAACCACCGGGCCGAAGAATGTTCCTTCCTCCTCCTCCAGACCGCAAACGGACATAAACCGCTCCTCTGGCATCGTGAGGATCATGTCCCTCACATAGTTGGCGAATGCCACTCGCTTCATCACCGTCGGTGTCGGAGGCGGCTGCATCACCTTGAGGATGTCCCCAGACTCGTCAAACCTCTTGTGGATGGCAGCGAGGAGGTTGTCGTCGACTGGGGCAGATCGCTTCCCTCTCCCCTTTCCCCGCTCTCGGAATGTAGCGGGTGGAGTGGGTGGAAGCTCCTCGTCCATCGCCACCTCCACATCGGTCGGGACATTCTCCTCCATGCTGAGATCGAGCTGCGGAGACGCGACAGGAGCGGCCAACTGCAAGACAAAATCATAAAATAACATAAGTAACATGAACGGAAATCAATATTTCGACAAAAGACACAACAAGTCAACAGTAAATCAAAAATATATAAAGCAAAAATAATTAACGTTAAATGCAAACATGGATTTATGACGATTATATCTCGATACATCTATTGTCAATATCTCGATTTAAGAACACCTACACAACAACTCAACATTAAAGAAATAAATAACATTTAACAAATAACTAGAATATTTACATAAATATAACAAAAGCATAACATAACAAACTTAGAATACAAGCGGTTTTACGAGAATAGTAACGGCCGCACTTGTCAGAACGATAAAAGATTATGTACTTACACTCCTGCAGGGCTCCGGTCGGTGACGGACGACGGACAGCAGGAACCCAAACTTGTGCAGGATCCACTGCTCCCGCTCAGTCAGGTCAGCGGCTCCGTCCCCGCTTTTTTTCTTGTGGAGCCGCGTGTTCGTGTCCCTGAGGGACTTGAACCACTTCTGGAGATGGACTGTTGTGGTCCCCAGAAGTGTCCAACATTTGATCCTCCTTGAAGACCGACTGAGAACAGTCGCTCTTCTTGGCCCTCCGTCTCTTTGATGCGGAGAGGCCACCGGTGCTGGTGGAGGCGGCGGAGGCAGCGGACGCCGCCCGTGAGCTGCCCCGAGAGGCAAGAGATGGCGAACTGGAGCGGGGACGCCAGCGTTGCGTCATCGACCTCTCCATCTCCAGCTCCTCCAGTGGACGGTGGTGTTCTGGAGAGTGGTGTTCTGGAGAGTGGTGAGGTGGCGAGGCAGGTGAGGAGGCTGGTGATGGAGAGCATTGTAAAGTCTGCCTCTTTCTGCCTCTCCCACGGCCTAATCCTCCTCCTGTAGTCACAGCAGCTCTGGAGGCTGGCGTAGTAGCAGTAGTATGTGTAGTAGTAGTAGTAGCAGTAGCAGAAGCAGCAGCAGCAGTGGTGTTCCTCTTAGCAGGCATGGTGGCAGAGTGAGGGGAGACTGTTGCTGCAGGCTATATATACCCAGGAGCCACCAGGCGGCGGACCACGCAGAGATAACATAGGTCGCACATAGGTTTCGCATATGCTCCTCATACGCTCCTCATACTCTCCTCATACACTCCTCATACGCTCCTCATACGCTCCTAAAATAATCATACGCTCCTCATACACTCCTCATACACTCCACATGCCAATCAAAACCATCAAAAAATGTCACAGCACGCTCCCATACGCTCCTCATATGCTCCTCATACGCTCCTCATAGGTTCCACATATGCTCAAACCCACCCGAGAGGTCACCAAAGGTCATCATAGGCCGGCACCCACAGGACTTACGTAGGTTCTCAATACGGTCCCGCCATACGGCGTAATGTGACAGGGCCTTTATTAAGCCATATCACCATTAATTTGAGACTGGTTCCATTGTACTAACATTTCATTTCAGTTTGTATTTAAAAGTGGTTACTTAGCCATGTCACCATTCATTTGAGCATTGTCCCACCATACTAACATTTCAGTTCAACCCCACCACCTGTACTTAAAAGTGGTTATTTAGCCATGTAAACCATTCATTTGAGCATGGTTCCACTGTACTAACATTTCAGTTCAACCCTGCCGCCTTTACTTAAAAGTGCTTATTAAGCCATGTCTCCATTCATTTGACCGTCCTGATATGACCTTAGATGTTGCTAGGACGTAAAACAACAACAAACAACAACATTCATTTGAGCATTGTCCCACCATACTAACATTTCAGTTCAACCCTGCCACCTGTACTTAAAAGTGGTTATTTAGCCATGTAAACCATTCATTTGAGCATGACAGCACTGTACTAACATTTCAGTTCAACCCTGCCACCTGTATTTAAAATTGGTTATTTAGCCATGTCACCATTCACTTGATCATGGTCCCACTGTACTAACATTTCAGTTCCATCCCGCCGCCTGTACTTAAACGTGGTTAGTTAGCCATGTCGCCATTCACTTGAGCATGGCCCCACTGTACTAACAGTTCAATTCCACCCCGCTGCCTGTACATAAAAGTGGTTATTTAGCCATGTCACCATTCATTTGAGCATGGCCCCACTGTATTAACATTTCAATTCCACCCCACCGCCTGTACATAAAAGTGGTTATTTAGCCATGTCACCATCCATTTGAGCATGGTTCCATTGTACTAACATTTCAGTTCAACCATGCCGCCAGTATTTAAAAGTGCTTATTTAACCATGTCACCATTCATTTGAGTATGGCCCCACTGTACTAACATTTCAGTTCAACCGCACCGCCTGTATTTAAAATTGGTTATATAGCCATGTCAACATTCATTTGAGCATGGCGCCACTGTACTAACATTTCAGTTCAACCCTGCCGGCTATGTATTTAAAAGTGGTTATTTAGCCATGTCACCATTAATTTGAGAGTGGTTCCATTGTACTAACATTTCAGTTCAACCCCACAGACTATTTAAAAGTGGTTGATTAGTCATGCCACCATTCATTTGAGCATGACAGCACTGTACTAACATTTCAGTTCAACCCTTCTGCCTGTATTTAAAAGTGGTTGATTAGTCATTTCACCATTCACTTGAGCATGATCCCAATGTACTAACATTTCAGTTCAACCCTGCCGCCTGTATTTAAAAGTGGTTATTTAGCCATGTCACCATTCATTTGAGCATGGTTCCATTGTACTAACATTTCAGTTCAACCCTGCCGCCTGTATTTAAAAGTGCTTATTTAACCATGTCACCATTCATTTGAGTATGGCCCCACTGTACTAACATTTCAGTTCAACCGCACCGCCTGTATTTAAAATTGGTTATATAGCCATGTCAACATTCATTTGAGCATGGCGCCACTGTACTAACATTTCAGTTCAACCCTGCCAGCTATGTATTTAAAATTGGTTATATAGCCATGTCAACATTCATTTGAGCATGGCCCCACTGTACTAACATTTCAGTTCAACCCTGCCGCCTGTATTTAAAAGTGGTTATTTAGCCATGTCACCATTAATTTGAGAGTGGTTCCATTGTACTAACATTTCAGTTCAACCCCACAGACTATTTAAAAGTGGTTGATTAGTCATGCCACCATTCATTTGAGCATGACAGCACTGTACTAACATTTCAGTTCAACCCTGCCGCCTGTATTTAAAAGTGGTTGATTAGTCATTTCACCATTCACTTGAGCATGATCCCAATGTACTAACATTTCAGTTCAACCCTGCCGCCTGTATTTAAAAGTGGTTATTTAGCCATGTCACCATTCATTTGAGCATGGTTCCACTGTACTAACATTTCAGTTCAACCTCATCGCCTGTATTTAAATGTTATTTAGCCATGTAAAGCATTCATTTGAGCATGACACCACTGTACTAACATTTCAGTTCAACCCACCGCCTGTATTTAAAAGTGGTTATTAAGCCATGTCACCATTTATTTGAGCATGGCCCCACTGTACTAACATTTCCTGTATTTAAATGTGGTTATTTAGCCATGTAAACCATTCATTTGAGCATGGCCCTACTTTACTAACATTTCAGTTCAACCCTGATGCCTATATTTAAAAGTGGTTATTTAGCCATGTCACCATTCAGTTGAGCATGATCCCACTGTGCTAACATTTCAGTTCAACCCCACCGCCTGCACTGAGCGCCATTGATCTGATGATCAACCGCAAAGTGCAAGGCGCGTCAGCCAATATCCATGCATACATTCAGAAGGCTTTCAACAACAGACTGAACCCAGGGTGCCGCTCCCGGCGCAGGTGCCCGTCCTGCCTCCTTGACAGGGTCCTGGACAGGAACTGCCCACAACTGGCGCCCTTAATGCCCGGGCCCAAACAAGTGGAACAATTGGTGCAGCCTTCCTTGAAGGCTGCCATCAAGTTCCAGGACAAGTTAAAGAAGGCTCGTGTGATAGCTGGGTAAGCTGAGCAGTCATTGTTATTATTATAATAGCACGGTAAGCTGTGCAGTCATTGTAATTATTATTATAGAATGGTAAGCTATGCAGCCATTGTTTTTATTATTATAGCACGGTAAGTTGTGCAGTCATTGTTGTTATTATTATAGCATGGTAAGCTGTGCAGTCATTGCTGTTATTATTATAGCACGGTAAGCTGTGCATTCATTGCTATTTTTATTATAGCACGGTAAGCTGTGTAGCCATTGTTTTTATTATTATAAAACGGTAAACTGTGCAGTCATTGTTATTATTATAGCACGGTAAACTTTGCAGTCATTGCAATTATTATTAAAGCACAGTGAGCTGTGCAGCCATTGTTGTTATTATTATAGCATGGTAAACTGTGCAGTCATTGTTATTATTATTATAGCATGGTAAGATGTGCAGTCATTGTTATTATTATTATAGCACGGTAAGCTGTGCAGCCATTGTTATTATTATATCACGGTAAGCTGTGCAGTCATTGTTATTATTATAGCACAGTAAGCTGTGCAGCCATTGTTATTATTATTATAGCACGGTAAGATGTGCAGTCATTGTTATTATTGTTTTGTAGCATGGTAAGCTGTGCAGCCATTGTTCCTATTATTATTATAGCATGGTAAGTTGTGCAGTCATTGTCATTGTTATAGCATGTTAATTTATGCAGTTATTATATTTTAGCATGGTTAATTACATTTATTATTATAGTAAGTAAATTATACAGTTATCACAGTACGATAAGCTATACATGTATTACTCTTACTACTACTACTATTAATAGAAATAGTAGCAGTGATCACTGTCAAAGACCCTATACTACTAAGACTGCTCACTCAGCCGGTACTGTGTAATCAAAATGATCAAACCCACCACTTGGTGCGCTGGCTGTTCTCTTGGTTACACATATGCTAAATTATGTGTATAAATGTCTATATGAATGTGAAAGATGTGTGATGATGGCGATGATGATGCTGATGATGATGTGTGTTTGTTCATAGCAATTTCATATCGATGTGCATTCATACTTACCTGTCTCATGTGTAATATAATTGTATGTGTTTACATGTGAAACACCAACCAGCAGCTGGGTTGATCAAACCCCCGCCGCCAGACCCCCCCCCCCTTCAACTACTACTAAAGCCGTGTTTACACAGGCGACTTAAGCCGCGTAATATAAATCGCCTTGTCTAGTTTGGTTTACATTCGCTGTGTAAACGCCACTCTGAGGCGGATTAGGGCTGATTCGATTCATATTATTCACTTTATGTAAACCGCCTCGCGAGGTAGTTTATATAAAGCGAACTAGCTTAAGCATGTCACACGCATGCGCAGTTGATACCTTAGTTTGTTGACTTTCCGGTCAATCAAAAGCACATATTATATCATTTGGTCTATGAACCGGCTAGAGGTGCACAGTTTTTTGTTCATCATTTATTTTTAGGGTTTCACTACCCAGCAGAAGTTTTGACCGTTCCAAAACAGTACGATTCAATCAACCCACACTCGAACCCACACTCTCTCATGGTGATGTCGACAAACCCAAACTGGCGCTGGTTAGTCTGGACTTGCTCATGCGCAGATATCGATTTCCGCCTTAAACCGCTCCGTGTGTAAACGCGCCACTACTTCGCTTCATATAAATCGCTTTGTCTAATTCGCTTTACAATTGCCTGTGTAAACATGGCTTATGTGTTAGTATTATTAGTAGTAGAGGATGTAACACTCCAATTAATCATTCTCTCCCAACTACTACGACTACTTATTAGTCGTAGTTAAATCACAATCACAATCCCCCCTAAGCTATTTATTATTATATATAGGAGTGTGAGAAGGTCTGGAGGTGGTTAGTGGGCAGGACACCAAGTGATGCCAGTAGCACAGACAATGGGGGCGGGGCGAATAAGGTCAAATAGATGATTGACATAAGGTACTGGGTACATAAAAAACCAATAGTGATACATTAGTATAATACAATGAAAAAGGGATACAATACTTCAATATATATATATATCCTACTACATTTTATACATATTTATGAATAAATTAACATGCATCTTTCAGATGATTTACATAAGAAACAGGGCTATATAAAAAACAAATAGTGGCAAATTAGCATAATGCAATGCATAAGGAATGTATATACATATATAACACTTTACTCTACATTATAGATAGTATATACTCGTATACCAGTGTAGGGACTCGCGGGGCGCTTCCCTCCTCGGGTTAATAGACTACATGACGGTTCCGACTGCGCATGCGCTGAAAACGGCATTGGGAGCAAAGCAAAGGCGTACGGCCATTGAGTGCCAATATGTGCAGTGAAAAATGTCAGTTTTATTCAAAATTAATAGAAATCCAAAACCCTAACCTTATCAATTTAATATAATCTTTTTGTTAAACATGTTTTCTATTCAACGAATAGATTATATTAAATTTATAAGGTTAGGGTTCTGGATTTCTATTAAATTTGAATAAATCTGACGATTTGCACTGCGCGTACGGCAAACTCAATCAATGCATTGCCGATGGTCGAGAGCAATCTTCATACAGAAAAAGTGAAATATCTCTAAAACCACACCATCTAGAAACAAATCGCTTGGTACACATATAGAAAACATATTCAACGAATAGATTATATTAAATGTATAAGGTTAGGGTTCTGGATTTCTATTAATTTTGAATAAAACTAATGCTTTGCACTGTGCGTTCTGGCAAACTCAAGGCTATCAGTCTTTTGTTTACCTATAACCGGAGGTGGCCTCGTTCTCGCGAAATTAGGACATGCCCATATAAGGCCAAACCGTGTTATCGTGTATTTAAATAAGGGAATTTACGAACGTGTCCGGCTCTCGCCTATGGTTCAGGTATGTACGCTAGTTGGCGCCACCATCACCCGGCTCAATTCGATTGAGTATTATGCGCCCGCTACCCGCTAGTCGACGAAACAATCGGCTATATAACCACGGTGCCCGGCCGGTGTTGCGGTTTGAGCGCCCTGCCAGTTTCAGCTGACTGTCAGTTTCATGCGCATGCGTCAAAATCTAACAGCATCATCACTAACCTTATGAATTTAATATAATGTTTTCGGTAAAGATGTTTTCTATATGTGTACCAAGTGATTTGTTTCTAGGTGGTGTGCTTTTAGAGATATTTCACTTTTCCTGTATTTTCTGTATGAAGATTGCTCACGACCATTGACAATGCCTTGAGTTTGACGGTACGCGCAGTGCAAAACATTAGTTTTATTCAAAATAAATAGAAATCAAGAACCCTAACCTTATAAATTTAATATAATCGTTTTGGTAAAGATGTTTTCTATATGTGTACTAAGCGATTTGTTAATAGGTGGTGTGGTTTTAGAGATATTTCACTTCTTCTGTATTTTCTGTATGAAGATTGCTCACGACCACTGACAATGCCTTGAGTTTGAGTGTACGCAGTCAGCTGAAACTGGCAGGGCGCTCAAACTGCGACACTGGCCCAGCACGTTCAGGATACACCATCCGGCTTCCGTTCCGAACTAAACTCTCCGCTCGGGCGAGAGGAAACATTTTTGTTATTATTATTCGGCGGTTTGTTTCCAGCCAGATACAGCAATTGTCATGTTTAATAAACTGTATCTCCCACAGCTACTTCTTCCTCTTATGCCTTAGTGGGTCTACATATATATTTCTTTTTAAGGAATAATTTGTCATAAATCTTTTTTTTTAAAGTTGTCTGGATGAAGTCGTCGCTAACCGCAAAAAAAGACCGGAGTGGCTCAAAGAATATCTGGATGAGACAATGGTTGCTGTCAGGTAATGAATTTGGGTAACATTTACTGCACAGCATTAAAGCTGCATAGTCAGATGAAAACATACAATTTTCAAAACCAAAACAATTATCTAGATTTGATTCTACATATCTATGGCCCTGTCACATTACGACGCTTCTCACCGGCGTCTGGCCAGCGCACAAAATAATTTGTACGCGTAGAGATATGTCCGACTTTTCGGCGGTTTGGAAAAAGTTCCACGTCAGCGCAGCGTGTTAGTAGCGCGCGGTCAACGTTGTGGTAACATATATCGGCGCGTTCTCTCTCTCCCTCTCCCTCTCCCTCTCCCTCTCCCTCTCCCTCTCCCGCTCCCTCTCCCTCTCTCAGAGACACACACACACAGACACACCACCACACACACAGAACACAGAGACACACATACACACACAGACAAAGAGACACACACAGAGACACATAGAGACACACACACACACATACAGAGACATACACACAGACAAAGAGACACACACATAGAGACACACACAGAGACACACACAAAGACACATAGACACACACATACACAGAGACACACACAAACACAGAGACACACACAGAAACACACACACAGACACACACAGACATAGTGACACAGAGACACACACAGAGCCACAGAGAAACACACACAAACACAGAGACACACACACATACGGAGACACACACACACAGAGACACATACAGAAACAGAGACACACACATACACACACAGACACACACACAGACACACACAGAGACACACACAGACACAGAGACACATACTGACACAGAGACACACATACACATACAGAGACACACACAGAGACAGAGACACACATACACAGAGACACATACACAAAGACATACACACAGACACAGAGACACACATCCAGATACACAGAGACACACACAGAGACACACACCGACCAGATACACACACACAGAGACACATACTCACATACAGACACATACACAGATACACACACACAAAGACACAGAGACACACACACAGACACACACACACAGCAATGTGCGTGCAACGTTCCTCCAACGTGCTTGTAATGTGTGTCGATGTCCTGCTAACGTGCGCACCAAAACGTTGACGCACGTTGTCGGTCGTCAAAAGTTTTGTGCATGCGCAAAACCTTCGACGCGACCTAACGTGTGCCAGCGTTCCTCCCAGAACGTCGCTGTCACTCAAAGTGTACCGATGTGTACCGACGCGTGCCTAACGCGCATGTAACGCGAGGGTAATGCTTCCCGACGTTTCCCGATGTTTCACCTAAAAGTGTGACATGTCGCCACGCGTTGACGCGTGTTGGATAGAAATGTTGTAGTGTGACAGGGCTATAACTTAGATGCTGGTGCACTTTTTAAACATTTGTCGCCACACATAAGGGAATACTGAGTCAATTAATAGAACCTGTTACTGCAGAAGCCTATGGCGATAGAGTTTTGGCAAGCTTGCCAGAATTAATTTATCATGTTTCCATTTTGAATATCTCAAAAGTTAGCGATTTAAAATAAAAGTTACTTCAAACTAAAGTAAGGTAGATTATAATGAACAACCTAATATGTTTATCTCAGAAAATGAGCAAAAACTCAAAACCATCGGACTATGCAACTTTAATTCAGCTTGCTTATCATAAACGGTAGGTGCAGATAAACATTTAATTGTGAGCCCACTGATTTGGTCACCTTCAGTAATACTAATAGGCAGAACTAGATTTTGTGTTCTCACCTTGTGATAGAACCAGGATAACCTGGCACAGTGCAGCACTATCTGGAAGGTTATCCACAAGGACATGCCGCACAAGCTCACATGGCGCTATCATAGCGCGTAGTGGCTGGGGCATGAACTAACACAGGCACATTACATCCATGAATAGGATGTGCAGTGTAAGTTGTTTAGTATAGACTCAGTGCTAAATAATGCGTGTAGGGTAAATTGTGAAAGGTAAGTGACAGTATTGGATGAGTTGCACAGGGTCAGACGCGTAGGGTTTGTTGTGTAGTTTCAGAAACTAAGTGTCACTTGTGAATGGACATATAGTAATTGTTTAATGCTCTTTACAGGAATAATGCCCGGATAATCGACCGAACGGTCTGGACCCCTGTTAGCTCTCCAAAGACCAAGAGAGTTGACCGCAAGGCCGGAGAGGTGGTCACTGAGCAGTGCGTACACATTCATTATTCTCAAATTGCTAATTCACATTTGCTCATTGTTGTTTTTCTCTCAGTTAATTAGCTATTTTTTGTTTTGCTAATATTATAAGTCAACTTTCACTTGGTATCCAGTATCAGTTTAGCATTCCTTCAGACTGTTAACTGTTCGTCTTCTATGCACATTATATGAGCATATACTTCTGTTTTTAAAATTGGTTATCTTAGCTATGTTTGAATACAATTTCATTTGGTTAGCACTTGTGTAGTGTCAGAAGCTGAGTGTCACTTGTGATTGGTAAGTAACCTATAATGGCTCATAGTAATTGTTTAATGCTCTTTACAGGAATGATGCCTGCATAGTCGACTGAACAGTCGGGACCCCTCTTAGCTCTGAAACTACCAATAGAGTTGACCGCAAGGCCGGAGAGTTGGCCATTGAACAGTGTATATACATTAAGTATTCTCAAATCGCTAATTCACATTTGCTCGTTGTTGTTTTTCTCTCAGTTAATTAGCTATTTTTTGTTTTGCTAATATTATAAGTCAACTTTCACTTGGTATCCAGTATCAGTTTAGCATTCCTTCAGACTGTTAACCGTTCATCTTCTATGCACATTATATGAGCATATACTTCCGTTTTTTAAATTGGTTATCTTAGCTATGTTTGATTTCAAATTGATTTGGTTAGCACTTGTGTAGTGTTAGAAGCTGAGTGTCACTTGTGCATGGTCATCATCATGCTGTAGGTCGCGATGCGACAAAGACTGCTTTCATTACTTGACTGCCGCTCTCCATTTAGCTCTCTGCTGTGAGAGTTGTGTCCATGAGTCGGTCTTAATGTCTCTCAGCTTCAGGTTTCTCTTGATGGTATCCTTGAACCGGAGACGAGGGCGCCCTCTCTTTCTGTAACCAGAAGAGAGTTGAGAATGGAGGATCTGCTTTGGTAGCCTGTCTGATGACATCCTCATGAGGTGTCCAGTCCACGGGAGATTCTTTTTGTTCAGAAGATCTTCCATAGAGGGCAGCCCCGTCCGTTCGAGTATTTCCTTATCTGTCACTTTGTCCTTCCAGGTTAGCCTCATGATTGAACGCAGATGTCGCATCATGAAGGCATGCAGCTTTTTCACCTGTCGTCTGTACACTGTCCAGGCCTCGGCTCTGTATAGTAGGGTGGATAGTACGATTGCACGGTAGATCTTGCCTTTGAACCGAATGGACACATGATGGTTGTTCCACAGTCTCTGGCGTAATCGGCCGAAAGATGCGCTAGCCTTGGCCATCATCCTCTGTATTTCAGCGTCAATGCGTCCATCACTTGATATAGTGCTTCTGAGGTAGGTGAATTCCGGAACAGAGTTCAGCTTGTTTCCGTCAACCATGATCTCCTCCTCTTGAGTTCTTGTAGAATTGGGTTGGTACAGCACCTCCGTCTTCTTGATGTTAATCTTCAGGCCAAACTTCTTTGATGCATCAGAGAAAGCATCCACTATTTTCTGGATCTCTTCAGCAGAGTGGGCAACCAGTGCACTGTCATCTGCGACTAGCAGCTCTCTCACCAATATCCGAGTAGTTTTGGTCTTCGCTCTGAAGTGTGCGACATTGAATAGGTCAGCGCTCTCTCTGGACTGTATATAGATGCCATCCCCCATGTCTCACAAAGCCTCCTTGAGATTGCTGATAGGAAGATGGAGAAGAGCGTGGGGGCCAATACACAACCTTGCTTGACCCCATTGGTAACCCCATACGATTCCGAGACTTCCCCTCCAACACTAACGTTCGCCATCATTCCTGTATGTAGAGCCTCGATCATAGTTAAGAACTTCTCTGGGCATCCATACTTCCTCAGTAGCTGCCATAGCCCGGTCCTCCCGACTGTATCAAACACCTTAGTGAAATCGACAAATACCATGTACAGTGGTCGCTCCTGCTCAATGCACTTTTATTGTAGCTGTCGGAGACAAAATATCATATCCACGGTGCTCTGGTTACCTCTGAAGCCATGCTGTGACTCCGGACCTACATCAGTTGTTATGTGAATAGATAGTCTGTTGAGGAGGATCATGGCAAAGATCTTGCCTGTTATGGAAAGAAGAGAGATTCCTCTATAGTTCCTACAGTCTGTTCGATCACCTTTCTTGTAGATGGTTACAATGCTGGCATCCTTCCATGCTTGGGGTACAGAACCCTCCTCCCAGGCATTGGTGATTAGTTGGTGCAGTCTGTTGAACAGATTGTCTCCTCTGTGCTTCCATACTTCAGCAGGAATTCCATCACCCCAGGTGCTTCGCCATCTTTCAGGCATGTTTTGGTAATGCGCTGCTGGATGTTGTCCAGAGCTTTGTGATTTATGTCACCATGGACGTTGAGTACTTTCTGGAAATGTTCACTCCATCTTGCCACAACTCTCTTGCTGTCAGAAAAGGGCTCCATTCCATCTGTTGATTTCAGGCGAACAGGTCCCTTCTTCACGGGTCCCCACACTTCCTTCAGTCCGCTGTAGAAGCCCTTCATGTTGTTTCTGTCTGCAGCTCTCTGCAGCTCCTCTGCCTTCATTTCCCACCAGTCTGACTTCAAAGCACGGGTGCATTTTTGTAGCAATCTGCAGGCATCTTTGTATGCTGCAGTGGTGGACATTTCATGAAAGCTGCCTACAAAAGTGTTGAAGTGCTGCTGGCTTTTTTTGCAAGTTACCAGCGGCACTCTCTCGGGGAGAAAATAGAGGTTTCACACCAGCAAGAACATGTCAAGACAGGCGCAAAACTATTTGTCCCTGCAGTGGCTGGTCGGGAGATGTTGGGAGTTCCATACATCAACCGCCCTTAATGCTGCCACAGTGACATGGTTTTCTGTTTAGGGTTTGCTCCCTTAGCCTTCGGTTCTGTCAAGAACCTGTACCACAAGGCAGTGGTTTACAACTCTGCAGGGCAGGGGCGTTAAACTCCCTGAGGTATTGCTATACCTGCATACCATCTGGTTGTGCATGGTAAGTAACCTATAATGGCACATAGTAATTGTTTAATTGTTTTTACAGGGCTGATGCCTGCACAGTCGACCAAACAGTCTGGACGACTGTTACCTCTGCACCGACCAAGGGACTTGACCGTGAGGCCAGAGAGGCAGCCACTGAGCAGTGCGTACACATTCATTATTCACAAATCGCTAATTCACATTTGCTCGTTGTTGTTTTTCTCTATGTTTAATTACATGTTTTGCTAATATTATAAGTTCACTTGATAACCACCCTCAGTTTAGTATTCCTTCACACTGAGATTGAGAGAAAATATAGCCTATTTAAAGTGCTTACCAAATCAAATTGAAATCAAACATAGCTAAGATAGCCAATTTTAAAAAAGAAAAAAAGGTCAATGCTCATATAATCTGCATAGGAAATAATGGAACAGCATTGAAAGCCAAGAATGAAGCAAGCGGTCATGCATCCAATTCCCCACTCTAATATGACCTTAGATGTTGCTAGGGCATAAAATGCTGACAAAGAAAACGGAGACAATTACTGTTATATTTCAGAAACAAGGAGGAAGCGACGTCCTACAGACAGGGGAGTAGGCCTACCAGGAAGATGGAGCGCCATCAGCTACCACCCCTCAATAACAAAAGTGCAAACAGGTGTGTGAAGTTTCAATATTGACAGAAAAATAATGATCTACTTATTAAAACCAAATCTAACTGATATACAAACACAGCATATGATTTAGCCACTAGTGTACATTACTGCACACTCTATCTTGATGCATATACCTTGCACTATGTTGAGTACCTATGCTGTACACTATGCAGCATAGGCTGCTCCCCCACTTTCTTTTATGTTCAGAATGGGTTGTGCTGCACACAATGCAACACATTCCACTTCCACGATGTACGTATGAAATGTGACCACTCCAACGGTTGGAAGACCAGTGCCCTGGCGCTGACAAAATATGTATTCAAATGAATACAAATATTTAACACACAAAAAAGACAAAAAAAGTGGTTTGGTCATTCTGAAAAGCAGCTTCTGTTAGCATGTTATACAATACAATTAAAGTTAACTAAATGGTGGTTGAAGGCCGTCAAATGGTCTTGATATTTGTATGACTTTCTGTTCACCTATCTAAACATGTGCTGGGAGAGTCCCAGGTGGGTGAGTGGGTGAGTGAGTGTTAGAGTGTGCGTAACAGAGTGCATCAGTGAGTGCGTAATAGAGTGTGCGTGATACAGTATCTGAGTGAGTGCGTGAATGAGTGAGTGAGTGAGTGAGTGGGTGAATGAGGGTGAATGAGTGTGTGAGTGAGACTGAGTGAATGAGTAAGTGAGTGAGATTGAGTGAATGAGTGTGTGACTGAGATTGAGTGAATGAGACTAAGTGAATGAGTGTGTGCCTGATATTGAGTGAATGAGTGTGTGGGTGAGACTGAATGAGTGTGTGAGTGAGATTGAGTGAATGAGTGTGTGGGTGAGACTGAGTGAATGATTGTGTGAGTGAGATTGAGTGAATGAGTGTGTGAGTGAGATTGAGTGAATGAGTAACTGAGTGAGTGCGGTGAGTGAGTCTGTGAATGAGTGACATACAGCTTTAACTGTGGTGGTTGTTATACAGCTTTAACTGTGGTGGTTGTTATACAGCTTTAACTGTGGTGGTTATACAGCTTTAACTGTGGTGGTTGTTATACAGCTTTAACTGTGGTGGTTGTTATACAGCTTTAAATGTGGTGGTTATTATACAGCTTTAACTGCGGTGCTTGTTATACAGGCTTTAACTGAGGTGGTTGTTATACAGCTTTAAATGTGGTGGTTATTATACAGCTTTACCTGTGGTGGTTGTTATACAGCTTTAACTGAGGTGGTTCTTATACAGCTTTAACTGTGGTGGTTATACAGCTTTAACTGTGGTTGTTATACAGCTTTAACTGTGGTGGTTGTTATACAGCTTTAACTGTGGTGGTTGTTATACAGCTTTAACTGTGGTGGTTGTTATACAGCTTTAACTGTGGTGGTTGTTATACAGCTTTAACTGTGGTGGTTGTTATACAGCTTTAACTGTGGTGGTTGTTATACAGCTTTAACTGTGGTGGTTGTTATACAGCTTTAACTGTGGTGGTTGTTATACAGCTTTAACTGTGGTTGTTATACAGCTTTAACTGTGGTGGTTGTTATACAGCTTTAACTGTGGTGGTTGTTATACAGCTTTAACTGTGGTGGTTGTTATACAGCTTTAACTGTGGTGGTTGTTATACAGCTTTAACTGTGGTGGTTGTTATACAGCTTTAACTGTGGTGGTTATACAGCTTTAACTGTAACGGTTGTTATACAGCTTTAACTGTGGTGGTTGTTATACAGCTTTAACTGTGGTGGTTGTTATACAGCTTTAACTGTAGTGGTTGTTATACAGCTTTAACTGTGGTGGTTGTTATACAGCTTTAACTGTGGTGGTTGTTATACAGCTTTAACTGTAGTGGTTATACAGCTTTAACTGTAGCGGTTGTTATACAGCTTTAACTGTTCTGGTTGTTATACAGCTTTAACTGTTCTGGTTGTTATACAGCTTTAACTGTGGTGGTTGTTATACAGCTTTAGCTGTGGTGGTTATTATACAACTTTAATGGTGGTGGTTGTTATACAGCTTTAACTCTGGTGGTTATTATACAGCTTTAACTGTGGTGGTTATCATGCAGCTTTAACGGTGGTGCTTGTTTACAGCTGTGACATCTGGATTAACACTGAAAGTGCCACCATGCGGCGCCACGGCCACCTCCCCTCCTTGCGGCCACCCAAGTGCGCAGGGAGATGTGCAGAGGGCCCATTGAACCTGACCCCTCACACACCGGCAGGGCCACCCCCGGCGGCGATGCCTGCGGCACCTGTCAGGCCGCGGAGACTGATTCACCTTGTTAACAACAACTACAGTGGAAGGTGAGCACACACACACAAATGCACAGACACACACACACAGAAAAATGCGCACAGACACATGTGCACAGACACATGCACACAAATACATGCGCACAGACACACGCGCACATACACCTCTGCACACACAGAACCACACACACAGACACATGTGTACACACACCCACACCCAGACACACCTTCACAGACACACACACATACACGTGCACATACGCCCACACACATACACATGTGTGCAGACACACAGACATATACATGCGCACAAACACATGCACATACACACATGCAGATACACATGCACAAACACATGCACAGACACATACACAGACACATGTACATATACACATGCACACATACACAGACAGACACACAGGCAGACACATGTGCCCAGACACATGCATACATACACACACACAAACACACATGCACATACACACACATATACACACACAGGCACATGTGCACAGACACATGCACACAGACACTCATACACATGCACACATACACACACATACACACCCTCACATACACAGGCACACATGCACACACCTACATACACATGCATGCATACACATGCACACAGACACATGCCCATATACACCCATACACATACATGCATACATCCACACACACAGTCACACATGCAGACACACACACATACATACATGCACATACAGACACACATACACATGCACATATACACACACATACACATGCACACATACACACAGACACACACACACATCTGTAGACACATGAATGCAGAAACATGTGCACATATGCACACACACAGACACCCACCCACCGACACACACAGACACTTGCACACATACACATGCACACCTACATGCATACATACACAAACCCACATGCACAGACACACCCACAGACACACACATGAATACACATGCACAGACACACATTCACAGACATACACACCCCCTGACACACACAGAGACAAACGCACATACACAGACAGACACATGCACACAGACACACACACATACACATGCACACAGACTGTGGTGGTTGTTATACAGCTTTAACTGTGTTTTTTTGTTGTTGTAAATATAGTTTATTCATTGAATAAAGTCTTTTGTCAGCGCCGTGGCACTGGTCTTCCAGCCATGTGACAATACAGTTATTTACAATATATGCATATGTAGTCTGATATCGTCACCAGCAGCTAGCCCAAATCATCTGAAATAACAATATCAAGCATTCAATGGTATAGTTTGACAATTCACATATAAAAATAGCAGTTATATGTTGTATTCATACACACTTGCTACATACATGTGTATTGATTAGACCTTTACATTACGGAGTGGTTAGGTGCATAGTTTTCCTTCATAGGTTTGTATGCCTACTATGTTGTGAATTGCAAAACTATCATGTTGTTGGAGTTAACATTTTGAGATGGAGTGAGTGTTAGTAGAATGGTTTGTTTATTCTGTTAGATAGAGTGTGGTTAGCTTATAGGGTTATGCTTAAAAGGTTAATACCTCAGGTGTGTTTTTTGACTACATGAAGTAGTTTGAGTAAGTAGGTTGTTAGTAATGATGGGATAAACAATGCTTGGAGGATTGTACGTTTCAGTCATTTAGTAGTCTAGTACAGACTTTATTAGTGTCTATGTTTATGCAAAGACCTTATAATACCAAGACGGCTCACTCAGCCTGTACTGTGTAATCAAAATGATCAAACCCACCACTTGGTGCGCTGGCTGTTCCCCCGGCTAAACAGATGCTATATTATATGCACAATTGTATATATGAATGTGAAAGATGTGTGATGATGGCGATGAGGACGACGATGATGTGTGCCTGTTCATAGCAATTTCATATTGATGTGTATTCACGCTTACCCGTCTCATGCATGATATAACCGTATGTGTTTACATGTGAAACACCAACCAGCAGCTGGGTCGATCAAACCCACCACAAGGTGGCACCGCAAAATTTACATCACATGGGAGAGATAGGGAGTGAGCCGTCCCAGTACCATAGGGCCCCCGGTCTATAGCAATACTACCAGACTGATACACATTTCCGAATTTGCTGGGCAAATAATTTGTACGGTGGATAACTTGGTTTGTTGGCAGCAGGTAAAGGAGCGCATTGGGTGGTGGGAGGGGGTGGGGTGGCCATAGGTGCTTATAATAGATAGCTAATTAAATATGGCGACCTCATCACTAGGCCTGTAGAAGGGCCTGATTGGCTTGGTGAATTCTTACCAGGTTCTTGAATTCTAGTTGTGTTTGTGCATGTCTAATTCTGACTGGGAGTTCATTCCATAATTTGCTGCCTTTGTAGATAGGGGCTCTTGTCAGTCTATTTGTGAGTGGTTTAGGAACTTTGAGGAGTGTAGCATCCCCCTGCCTGGTAACTCTGGTAGTACGGTCTATGTAGTTTTCATCCTTGGCTCTGATAAACATAAGAGATAGCAGATGTGCATCTCTTGTTTGGCTCAGGTATGTGATATTAGATCTTGTGTGCATCTCATTCACTGAGAAAACTTTGCCCCTATATACTGTTCTAAGAGGTCGGTTTTGAGTCCTCTGTAATTTATTTTCTTGTTTTGTTAAAAGGCCATAGATTAGATCATTATAATCTATTATTGGCAGTATAGCTGCCTTATACAGTTTGAGCGCTGTATTCTCACTCATGTAGCATCTTATTTTTCTAAAGGTTGCCATTCTCATACCTAGAATTTGGTTCAGCCTCAATAGTTGCTGGTTTGCATTCAGTGGAGAGTCAAGTGTGGTTCCTAAGTATTTGTACGAGTTCACTTCTCTTAGCACTGCATTGCCTATACATAGCTCTATATTTTGTGCGTGCGATTTTCTTATCATGCAGCTTTAACTGTGGTGCTTGTTATACAACTTTAACTGCTGTGGTTGTTATACAGCTTTAACTGTGGTGGTTGTTATACAGCTTTAACTGTGGGGTTGTTATATAGCTTTAACTGTGGTGCTTCTTTACAGGTCTGACATCTGGATTAACACCGAAAGTGCCACCACGCGGCGCGACGCCCACCTCCCCTCCTTGCAGCCACCCATGCATGCAGGGAGATGTGCAGAGGCCCCATTGAACCTGATGCCTCACGCGCCGGCAGGGCCACGCCCCGCGGCGATCCAGGCGCCACCTGTCAGGCCGTGGAGAGTGATTCGGCTTGTTAGAAACAATGACAGTGGAAGGTGAGCACATGCACACAAACGCAGAGACACACAGACACGCAGAGACACATGCACATAGACCCAGGTGTAGACACATACACACAGAAACACATGTCCAGACACACACGCACATACCCACACACATACACACATATACACACACATGCAGACACACATGCAGACAAATGCCCACATACACATGCGCACAGACACATGCACACAGACACATGCATACATACACACATGCACATACATATGTGCACATACACACATGCACATAGACACATGCACAGACACACACATACACCTGTACACATACACACAAATAAACATGCTCACAGACACATGCACACATACACGTGTGCACATACACATGCATACATACACATGTGCACAGACACACCCACACAGACATGTGTACAGACACGTACACACACATACCCACATCCACATACACACTCAGACACATGTACACATACATGCATGCACATACACATGTGTGCATACACATGCATACATACACACACCCAGACACACATGCACATACACATACACATACATACACACATGCACATACACAAACACACATACACACATGCAGACACATGTGCAGACACACACATACACATGCACACCTACACACACATACACATGCACACAGTCACATTCACACAGACACTCACATATGTACACACAGACACACACACATACACACATGCACACACACTGCACAGACACATGCACAGAGAGACATGTACACATACACACACATACACATGCACACCCACATGCACACATACACACATGTACATACACACATGCACATACACACATGCATACACACTCACATACACATGCACACATACCCACCCACACATACACACTGACACCCACACATACACACTGATGCACACATGCACACACTCCGACACACACACAGAAACACACACATACACACATGTACAGACACACATGCACATACACATGCTCACAGGCACACACATTCAGACAGATGCATACATACACATGCACACATATGCATGTGCACAGACACACCCAAACAGACAAGTGACAGACACACACACATAGACAGACACACACATACACATGCACACAGACACACACACATACATACATGCACATACATGTGCACATACATACACACACTGACACACATGCACATACAGACACACAGACACATGCACACAGACACATGCAGACACATACACACAGAGACATATGCAAACAGACACTTGCACATACACACACAAACACACAGCTCCGGGCAGACATGAGGTGAGTACACACAGACACACGTAGACAGACATTTGCACACGCACATGAACACACAGCTACGGACAGACATGAGATGAGTACACACAGACACAGACACACATGCGCACAGACACAGACACAGACACACGCGCGCACACAGATACTTAAAGTAGCTTGTTAGGAACAAGAAATGTACATATATAGATCTATTCATGTTTATATATATACAATTATTTGTGATATATACATCTAACTTCTAACTCATATAAAAGCATTGAAATGCTAAATTAGCCATCAGGGCCGGTATGCATGGGTCTGTGTTAGCGGCTTTTGGTGTTACAGCCTGATACCGTTTAGCTATCACTGGGGTCGGGAAATATGTCAAGCAGTATACAGGAGCGCATAACACTTTCATTATAGCTAAACGTGAATTTATTTATAGATTTGGGAAATCCCTCGATTCGACAATATGAATAACACTGCCAATGCGGCGGTGGCGTTAATATTGGTTTGAATTTAGAGTTAAATTGATAAAATTTCACTTATTGCATATGTAATTCTGTTAAATATGATAGCATTGAATAGATTTGGGCCTAATATATTGCCACTGATGCGGCGGCGGTGGAGAACGACAGTATAGATATCGACGTCCATGTGGCAGCGGCGGGGATTTGTTTACGTTACATTCGTCGATTCGAAAATATTAATCTCGCTTCGATTTTAGGGTTAATTTAATCAAATTTCACTATTTGACTATGTAACTCTGTTAAATATGACAGCATTGAATAGATTTGGCCCTAATCGGTACCTAACACCTCCTGTAAACCAGCTATGGAACGGGTTTACCGTAACCTAGTTTAAGCTTGTTCTATTAGCCCTATCACTGACTCATGCATAGCGACTTTTCGGCGCTAAACCAGAAATCCTGTCTAAACGCGTTTTGGCTCGCTAACACCGCGTCATGCATATGGGCCCTGACATAGTTAGGCATACATGCTTGTAAGTGTATGGGTAAAAACGATGCCATTTATGCTTATTGTATTTCAGAACTGAGGAAGAGGTGAAGATCTTCAAGCCAAAACCACCAGCCTCTAGGAAACGATAGACACACGTACACACATGCACAGACACGCATGCACATACAGACACACACAGACACATGCACACAAACACACAAACACTGGGTCCAGGACCCTGCTATAATGGGTTATGCAATGGTACCCAGGTGTGAGTAGAGTGTGACACCCATTTGGTTGTTTACTGTGTCCAGAACCCTGCTATAGTGGGTAACGTGTGATTGGTCACTTTGTCCAGGACCCTGCTATAGTGGATTGCGTGTGATTGTTCACTTGGTCCAAGACCCTGCTATAGTGGGTTACATGTGATTGTTCACTGGGTCCACGACCCTGCTATAGTGGGTTACATGTGATTGTTCAGTGGGTCCAGAACCTTGCTATAGTAGATTATGTGTAATTGTTCACTGACTCCAGGACCTTGCTATAGTGGGCTATAGTGGGCTATGTGTAATTGTTCACTGGGTCCAGGACCATGCTATAGTGGGTTATGTGTAATTGTTCACTGGGTCCAGGACCTTGCTATAGTGGGCTATGTGTAATTGTTCACTGGGTCCCGGACCTTGCTATAGTCGGTTAAGTATGATTGCTCACTGGGTCCAGGACCCTGCTACAGTGGGTTACGTGTTTTTGTTCAGTGGGTCCAGGACCATGCTATAGTGGGTTACATGTGATTGTTCAGTGGGTCCAGAACCTTGCTATAGTAGATTATGTGTAATTTTTCACTGACTCCAGGACCCTGCTATAGTGGGCTATGTGTAATTGTTCACTGGGTCCAGGATCCTGCTATAGTGCGGTATGTCTAATTGTTCACTGGGTCCCGGACCTTGCTATAGTCGGTTAAGTATGATTGCTCACTGGGTCCAGGACCCTGCTACAGTGGGCTACGTGTTTTTGTTCAGTGGGTCCAGGACCTTGCTATAGTAGGTTATGTGTAATCATTCACTGGGTCTAGGACCTTGCTATAGTGGGTTATGTAATGGTACTCAGGTGTGACTAGATTGTGACACCTGTTTGGTTGTTTACTGGGTCCAGGACCCTGCTATTGTGGGTAAAGTGTAATTGTTCACTGGGTCCAGGACCATGCTATAGTGGGTTACATGTGATTGTTCAGTGGGTCCAGGAACTTGCTATAGTGGGTTATGTGTGATTGTTCACTGACTCCAGGACCCTGCTATAGTGGGTTGTGTGTGATTGTTGACTGACTCCAGGACCCTGCTATAGTGGGTTGTGTGTGATTGTTGACTGGGTCCAGGACCCTGCTATAGTGGGTTATGTGTGATTGTTCACTGACTCCAGGACCCTGCTATAGTGGGTTGTGTGTGATTGTTGACTGACTCCAGGACCCTGCTATAGTGGGTTATGTGTGATTGTTCACTGACTCCAGGACCCTGCTATAGTGGGTTGTGTGTGATTGTTGACTGGGTCCAGGACCCTGCTATAGTGGGTTACATGTGATTGTTCAGTGGGTCCAGGACCATGCTATAGTGGGTTATGTGTAATTGTTCACTGGGTCCAGGACCCTGCTATCGTGGGTTATGTGTAATTGTTCACTGGGTCCAGAACCTTGCTATAGTGGGTTATATGTAATTGTTCACTGGGTCCAGGACCTTGCTATAGTGGGTTATGTGTAATTGTTCACTGGGTCCAGGACCATGCTATAGTGGGTATAGTGTGATTGTTCACTGGGTCCAGGACCTTGCTATAGTGGGTTATGTGTAATTGTTCACTGGGTCCAGGACCCTGCTATAGTGGGTTATGTGTAATTGTTCAGTGGGTCCAGAACCTTGCTATAGTGGGTATAGTGTGATTGTTCACTGGGTCCAGGACCTTGCTATAGTGGGCTATGTGTAATTGTTCACTGGGTCCAGGACCATGCTATAGTGGGTATAGTGTGATTGTTCACTGGGTCCAGGACCTTGCTATAGTGGGTTATGTGTAATTGTTCACTGGGTCCAGGACCCTGCTATAGTGGGTTATGTGTAATTGTTCAGTGGGTCCAGAACCTTGCTATAGTGGGTATAGTGTGATTGTTCACTGGGTCCAGGACCTTGCTATAGTGGGTTATGTGTAATTGTTCACTGGGTCCAGGACCATGCTATAGTGGGTATAGTGTGATTGTTCACTGGGTCCAGGACCATGCTATAGTGGGTTATGTGTAATTGTTCACTGGGTCCAGGACCATGCTATAGTGGGTTATGTGTAATTGTTCACTGGGTCCAGAACCTTGCTATAGTGGGTTATGTGTAATTGTTCACTGGGTCCAGGACCATGCTATAGTGGGTTACGTGTAATTGTTCACTGGGTCCAGAACCTTGCTATAGTAGATTATGTGTAATTGTTCACTGACTCCAGAACCTTGCTATAGTGGGTTATGTGTAATTGTTCACTGGGTCCAGGACCATGCTATAGTGGGTTACGTGTGATTGTTCAGTGATGATTTTGTTCACTAGGTCCAGGACCCTGCTACAGTGGGTTATGTGTAATTGTTCACTGGGTCCAGGACCATGCTATAGTGGGTTACGTGTAATTGTTCACTGGGTCCAGGACCATGCTATAGTGGGTTACGTGTGATTGTTCAGTAGAGTGTGGCACCCGTTTGGTTGTTCACTAGGTCCAGGACCCTGCTACAGTGGGTTATCTAATGGTGCTCAGGTGTGACACAACTGACACCATGTAAAGAACAAGACGTATCAACACCGCAAGGACTGATTCACAACTGTTTTATTAGATACAAATCGTTTGGAACACATATAGAAAACATATTCAACAAACAGATTATATTAAATTTATAAGGGTAGGGTGCTGAATTTCCATTAATTTTGAATAAAATAGACGTTTTGAACTGTGCGTAGTGCCCATATCAGGAAACTCAATTGTAGTGTGGCTTCGTTCTGCAGCCAAGCTGCGCACGCATACATGATGTTAGTAAACATTGAAATAGGTCTATAGTGGGTTACATGTGATTGTTTACTCGGTCCAGGACCTTGCTATAGTGGGCTATGTGTGATTGTTCACTGTGTCCAGGACCCTGCTATTGTGGGTTACCTGTGATTATTCACTGGGTCCAGGATCCTGCTAGTGTGGGTTATGTAATGGTACTCAGGTGTGAGTAGAGTGTGACACCCGTTTGGTTGCTTAATGGGTCCAGCACTCTGCCAAAGTGGGTTATGTGTGATCGTTCAGTGGGTCCAAGGCCATGCTATAGTTGGCTACGTCTGATTGTTTACTGGGTCCAGGACTCTGCTATAGTGGGTTACATGTGATTGTTCAGTAGGTCCAGGACCGTGCTATAGCGGGTTACGTGTGATTGTTCAGTAGGTCCAGGACCGTGCTATAGTGGGTTATGTAATGGTAACCAGGTGTGAGTATAGTGTGACACCCGTTTGCTTGTTTACTGGGTCCAGGACCCTGCTATCGTGGGTAAAGTGTGATTGTTTACTGGGTCCAGGACTTTGCTATAGTGGATTATGTAATGGTACTCAGGTGTGACTAGAGTGTGACACCTGTTTGGTTGTTTACTGGGTCCAGGACCCTGCTATCGTGGGTAAAGTGTGATTGTTCACTGGGTCCAGGACCTTGCTGTAGTGGATTATGTAATGGTACTCAGGTGTGACTAGAGTGTGACACCTGTTTGGTTGTTCACTGGGTCCAGAACCCTGCTATCGTGGGTTATGTTATGGTACCCAGGTGTGAGTGCAGTGTGACACGTGCTTAGATATTTACTGGGTCCAGGAATACAACAGCCAGGATCATATCGTCACACTGCTGTACAGATCCGAGAACATAATTGACTTTTATTTTTAAATTCCATTGTTTAATAACAATATTTAAATGTGAATTATCAACTACACAGGTGTCAGTTGCTTATTATGTTGAAATGGTCAATATTTATTTTATCATGTGTAAATGATTTGATTGGTTAGTTATCCGTTGATTTGCTTGGGGCAAATCAATGAGATAGGTGTGGGTGGGTGGGTAAAGTCGGAGCTGGGAAGTGGTCAGTGCAGAAGTTGAAGTCCACTGACCAACGTCGATGTGGGCTGGAGGCCCATGGATGGTGCTATATTGTTATTAGGTGAGGGATCGGATGGGAGTGGCCCAGAAGTAGGAATGTGATTGACAGCTGGGGGGGGGGGGGGGGGGGGGGGGGGGGGGGTTGCTAGCCCCCATGGTTAGGTGGTGCCCCCCAGCGGGGAGGAGTGTCAGTCAGCCTCGTTGCCCGCCGTGCCCAGCAATGAACTAAATGAGCATCAATGCTCATTACAGACCATTAGTCAATGAGTACGCAGCAATTCTCATAGCCTGTGCTTTATTTTATTATTATTATTATTATTATATTTAATAAACCCTGGCCGCTCTTGTTCGATTCTTAGAGTATTGTAATAAACTTGGATCTTTTCTGAGTAGTTCTTACCAAGAAATATACTGCCATGCTGCTATGTTCTATAAATATATACATGTTAAACCCATTAGATGTATATAAATTAGAAGATAATATATATATATATATATTTATTTATACACAGCTTCATATGTTGAACATGCCAAAGGATGATTTACATGCAATTTTACTTGGCATCCAATATGTTTGATTTATTACCTCCATAGCATTGGCATAAATAAAAGAAGAGTTTTCCAACTTAAATACCAGTTTTGTTTTATTTATATGTACAACAACAACAGAAACATCACTCAAACTTGAACTGCGACCTGCAGTGTGCAAGGCCAGGTTTTACTGCACTGCAGAATCGGCTTTTAATGTTTCTGTATCAGCACACACTTGGTTATACAGTACAACGCCGTTAACAGGTTGGAGAGCTTACCTCGTTTTAGCTATGGTGGTCATTTCACCACCGAGTTAATTTCCAAGGTTGATTTTTATATAAGATTAATGTGCAGTGTGACACTTTTGGCTGTCACACACTGAGTTTTGGGATGTTTCCATATTGGAATAGATCATTAGAAAGACACCAATTTTATCTAATTTCTTGAATATTTCTAGGACATTTAGTTGGGACCGGATTGAGTAAATTAGCAGTGAATATTAGGAAATAATTCATTAGTTACAACATATGGCTACAGGCCAGAACTGCCCATGTTACTACTGTGTTGGTATACCCATAAATCCCAAACAATAGGGCACCTCCAGTCAACCATAGGGGTATATGCTGGTCCATGGCCCACTCACATACTTCCACTTGTGACTGGGGAAGGAGGTCCTGTGGGGACTGTTGTACATGATTAAGATGTATTCTTTATATACCAGTTTTTTACTACTACAGTAAAACCCTGTTAAATCAAACTTGAAGGGACCCTAGAAATTTGTTAGGATTAACCAATCATTGGTTTAACTGAGCTTGAGCTTTGGCTTTGACTTTGACTTTGGATAAGTGTGTATTGCAAATTAATATACAATGTATGTGGACACTTTGATTATTGTTTTTGTATGTATATACAGTATAACCCCATTAACCCAAGCTTGGTTAAACCAAACGATCGGTTAATCCAAACTTTTATCGGCGGCCCAGCAACACACTACCATTTATCATATAAAAAAGTTGCTGGGGTCTCAGATTACCTTATAACCACATGAAAGTTTGGTTTAACCATACCGGAGTAGCCTGGGGGCCGACAATTTTGTTTGGATTAACCAATAATTTGGATTAACCAACTTTTTTATATGATAAATGGTAGTATTTTTCCAGGTCGCCAAAACAAGTTTGGATTATATACATATATACATATATATATGTGATGTATAACGGATTATGCAAGTATAAAGATACGTAAGGGTTAATTATTACTTTATTGTTATACTCCGTAAGACAACACTGTACGGGTGGCTCCACCTACCCTCCTCACCTCCACCGGATGTAGACAAGTGTCAGTATACATGTAGGATCGCACTTCACAAGTCAGATGCTCCAAGCATCACAGCACTATCAGCGTACACTACTAATACATGCTTCAAACGGTGCAGCACTTTCAGCGCATACCAATATATATGAAATCAGACTTCCGGGAATTTTCCGCGATTCCCTGACAATGCTAAACCAATGGGAGAATATCAGCATTTCCGCCTTTTTTCCCGGAGAGCACTTTCATCCCTGAAGTATGTGGAGTAATGGTGTTGATTCCCATGGCAACATTAATTTGAATTTGTGATGTTTGTATTCAAAATATTTCCAAAGTTAGCGATTTAAAATTACACTTCAAGTTAAAGTAACGTAGATTTATAAGGATGAACCTAATATATCCATCTCTTAAAAAAAAGACAAACATTTTGTTTTGTACAGCCAATCTTTTTTCATGAGTCTTGGTAGTCTTAAAATAGACCACCCAGTTATCAGAAAGGTGATTCTGAAAATAAATTCCTTGGCAATGGCAGGGTACAAACTTCATGTCCAAGGGGTGGCTTATCCATGCCACTATCCAAGGAAATAAACAATCTAACCAATCTGCGGCAATGATGGCCTCTGCACTGGCAATGTGCAGATACACACAACACCTTTTCGCTTTGGCTCAAACCTCCTGCTGCAGTAGCGTAAATGTTGTATGCGTGGGACCACGCTTTCCAGTTAGCTGCTAGATTCTCCTCTAGGTTCAATGGTCTGGGTGCTTTCAATCCAGAGGGAACCATATTTCATCAGAGGTTCCGCTTCTGACACGATGTAATGATGGGATTCTGGAACGACTGCACACGTTGATGTCCCAGTTACTTGATGCGCGGAAAGGAAGACAGAAAGCGGAGGTGGGAAACTGAGGCGTTTATTGGGATGCCTCGGGCAATATGACATAGCAAATACAAACAAATATCAAACATAGAGAAGGATATACAGGGTAAGTATCAGGCTGAAGTACATATCAAAGAAGGTTGTTTAAGATGAGAGAAATGTCTGATGGCCTATGAGGGGGGGTGCGCCGAGGAGCCCTCCACCTTGCGGAGAAGGAGCTAGAAGGAGATAGTTGGGTGGGTGGGTGGAGAAGAAGGGCTGCGTGGTGGAGACTGGAGGCGAATGGCTGAAGGAGGCGGCGGGCGGCCTTATAAGGGAGAAAGTGAGCAGTGGCAGGGGAGGCGTGAATGCTCAGGGCCGGGGGAGGGCGAGGGGAGCAGCGGACGTCGCGCGAGGCGCGAATGCTGCGCGAAGTGGCAGGGGGTGAGGGGAGGGACTCTTCCTTTCATCGCATCAAACGTAATGCTTCGCATTACGACCAATGCTATATTCCGGTGCCTCCCAGTCTGCGCTGGTTGCCCGTGTCCCAGATCAGCTGGGTCCCGCCCCGCCGTGCCTTAGTACATATATAACACTGAATGGTGTTTCACCATGTCAGACCACTAATTCTGATCTGAGGATACTGATTCTCAAGTATATCAAATACAAATATCTATATCAATGGGATAAGAATATCCAAAGAACAAGTTACATAACATCACCCAATGCATTGATGTTAGATGATATCAGGACGGGTACCGACGTGTGACAGTGCGCACTCATGGCGACTTTATAGTGCTGTCCCAGTGGGAAACCAGGCTGCTGGCACCATGACCTGGTATCCCACTCAGTCACATTATCCTGACACTGAGCACACCAGTCCTTGCCATGTCCTAATAATGGCGAGCGCCATGCTAGGAAGCAACAAGTATCAATTTTTAAGTGATCGGTTTGAACCGACCAGGGTTCGAACCCACGACCCCACGATTTACCAGTACGGGAGACGGACGCTCTAACTCATTCGGCCATCCCGTCTGGTCCCCAATGCGTTGAAGAACAGCCACAGCTTAGTCCCGGGTGTTTGCATGATCAAGTAATCCTTACTGGATGCCGCTTTGGCCAGTCTTGGCTGACTCACACATTTATATTCAAGGGAGAACAACCTCCTGAGTGCAATGGGTGTTATTGTCCGCTGACATTCAGACACATTCTGTTCAAATGCGTAGATTGCATGCCGTTGTCACAGGTTCTAATAAATCGATTTTCTATTATTGATATGCCTTCATTGTTCTTGATATGCAGCATCACCAGCATCTAACTATTTAGGTTGGTAAAATATTGTGTTGGGGGGGTGATGAAAATGGGAAATACTGCGCCTAGAGCGGGACTCGAACCCACATCTCTTTGCATTCTGGGTCAGTGTGCTAACCATTACACCACCTAGGCTCCCTGATATCAACACACTCCCCACGCCTACCTGTCTATGTGGTTACTTGCCTGAGAGGTCAGTGCAGACCACTACACTATTGTGCTTGTAATCGGACGATGCAGCTTTACCCGGCTTTCTGTCCAATTGATGGTCTGAACAAAACTAAAACAAAGAAATGGTGGTGCAAGGGGGACGCGGGGCCACCTCACTGTGAAGTGCCAAAGGCTAGCAGCCGGCCAACTTATATACATCTGGGGCCAAATGTATGAGGGCGGGTTAGGGCTCGTAACCCATGCGTCGTGCGGATTTCCCGGGTTAGAGGCCAAAGTGTCAATGTATGAGGGCGGGTTAGGCTACCGCCTCAAGGGTTAACGTCGCCTTCACTAACCCCAAGTTGAGCCTGGGTTAACATGCAGGTTAGGGACCGATTCGGGCCAAATCTATTCAATGCGACCATATTTAACAGAATTACATACTCAAATCGTGAAATTTCATTAAATTAACCCTAAATTCGAAGCGTTATTAAGGCTACTGCCGCATTGGCGGCGATATTAATAGTTATATTTTCGAATCAACGAATGTAATGTAAACAAATCGCCGCAACCGCCGCATCGACGTCGCGTTCCATACTGGCGGCGCCGGCGGTTTGTTTACTGTACCTTCGTCGATTCGAAAATATAACTATTAATATCGCCGCCAATGCGGCGGTAGCCTTAATAACGCTTCGAATTTAGGGTTAATTTAATGAAATTTCACGATTTGAGTATGTAATTCTGTTAAATATGGTCGCATTTAATATATTTGAGCCTAATATATGGCTACAAACGCAGAGGGATTTCCCAAATCTATAAATAACTGAAACGTTAGCTAACCCGCGCGCGGTGTGGACTGATACATCCCCCGTGACACATATATTAACGCCGACAATAGCTACCCCGCCGGCCGCCCTTAACTCCGCAGCCGATAAATTGTGCTTCATACATTTAGCCCCAGTGCCAGGGTGTGAAAGCCCGCCGCCACGACTCAGATGAACTAGGAGGAGGAAGCTGCCCGTCCACCCATGAGTCGATAAGGGTGTTACTGGGCATGGAGCGGGACACGGAGTGACTAGTTCCCTTCGAATCAAACACAATGCCAACATTGCGACCACTGCCTACACTGTTATATATATAGAAAGCTTGGCTTCAGGCACTATTTACAGATCGTCGCAAATCTTCACTGAGGAACTATATCGGGCGCGGTGGCCTAATCGTGCTAGACCTTCCTTTGTATCCGCTGCAAGCTGACAACGATGCATGGCCTACTTTACAGGCATCACACAATCTCCAGGCAGATACTGATTCTTTTCCGGTAGATGCTCTTTATCTACGCTATGTTCCCAATCACCAGGCCTCGGGTCGGAGAGTAAGTCGAAGATGTGGGGAAATGCTGACTCACACCAAACATGTGTCTGATTCATTCAATTAGCAATATATGTGATGTATAGCGCGTTATGCCAGTATAAATATAGGGAAGGTAATATTACGCCCATCTTATGCTAAACTATAATTATGCCGTTCGACCCCGAGATCCAATGCTCGACGCCGACAACTTTAACAGATGTCGGCGTCGCAATTCTTAAAGTGAAGTGCATTTCTTTGTTTTATATTAAATTATCCTAGAAACAAATAAGGTTGTTGTCTTTTCTCTACATTTACATTCAGGATAAATGTAAGGACTTTGCAATACCTCTGTCAATGTTAAACTATAATTATACTGTTTGACGCCGACATCCAATACTCGACGCTGACAACTTTCCCCAATTCTTTTCGTGATCCTGACTCATTTACATGCATAGATATACATAGAAATTCGTTGGTTGTTGGAGTGTGATGTCCAGGCAACATCTAAGGTCATATCAGGGCGGTTTTTGACTTATGACAGTGCACACTCATGGCAACTTCATAGTGCTGGCCCACTGGGAAATCAGGCCACCAGTACCATGACCCGATATCCCACTCAGTCATATTATCCTGACACTGAGCTAACCAGTCCTTGCCCTCTCCTATTAATGCCGAGCTCAGGCTAGGAAGTGACAAGTCTCAATTTCTAAGTCATTGGTTTGACTCAAATGGGAACCGGACTCCCGATCTTCCGGGTGGGCTCCCCGCGCTCTACCAATTCGGGCACCGCGTCTGGTATACCTATATATATAGAAAAGGGCTATCGAAGAAAATCCTCTGGTGCCACTGATGTTGTGGGACGTCCATTTGAGGAGGTGTAGTACAGAATAATAAATACGTATATAACAGAATAATTCTCTTCTGCGCCTTTATACTCAGATTATGGGTTATGCGTCACATACATATAAACAACCACAATGCATAAGAGAGACAACGGATGGCCACCAAGGCATGGAATGCGCAAACGGTGAAAGAAAGACAAATCCCTGACCTAAAAACGTACAAAAGATATCTGTGCAAAATAAAAACTGGGAACCCCAAATGAACTGCACCACAAGGGGGCAGGTGATATGTCACGGCCCACCAACTGGACAGCCCAGGGCGGGATAACCGGAAATATAAAAGCCAGATAACATATCCCACAACAATATAAACCAAATCAAATCCAAAAAACATAACTCAACCACCTATTACATACAAGCGTATGGACATGTAAATAAAATAAAATAGGCTAGTATAGAATTAAGTAGAAAAAAAAAGCAGAAAATCTTCCCAAGAAAACCCCAAAACACTAACATAGAACCTTAAGAAAACAACTAGCATAGTAATAAGAATATAACAAAAATACAATGCCGAGAGGGCCCAAAAAACTAACATAGGCTACTAAACGTACCAACAGACTATCTATCTGCTACTGAAATGCAGACAATCAAATAACTTATCAGCAGCTACTGTTTGGTAAGACAACACCAACACTACAGCTGGCCAGGATTGAAAACAAGCCTGGGTACCAAGGCTTACATGCTATGGACAGAATAAATACAGCCTCAATACAAAAATTTAAAAAAAACAAAAAAACATGGAGACGGATATGGTTGAAAAGAAGTTCATATAGTCCGGCAGGATATATAAAGCTAGCTGGGCAGAGGTACATCTAGGTCAGGGAGAGTTAACTGTGAGATGAGGGAGCACGAGTACATATATATATAAACATAGCTCCAGTACAAATGAGGAAGAAACAAATGTGAAGTTGGTTGAATAGTTGTACTCTAGGGAAGAGAGCTTGTATATAGATGAGAGGGACAACTACCATACTAGACCTTGTAACAGCTGTCGACTGTGGCGCTCCAAGTGGTGGTTGTTGAACAGTTTACGCATATGTGCAAACTCAAGGCATTGTCAATGGTCGTGTGCAATCTTCATCCAGAAAAAGTGAAATATCTCTAAAAGTACACCACATAGAAACAAACTGTTTGGAACACATATAGAAAACATATTTACCGATGAGACTATATTAAATTTATATGGCTAGGGTTCTGTATTTCTATTAATTTTGAATAAAATACACGTTTTGCACTACACGTACGGCAAACTCAAGGCATTGTCAATGGCGGAGAGCAATCTTCATCCAGAAAAAGTGAAATATCTCTAAAACCACATGACCTAGACACAAACCGCTTGGAACACATATAGAAAACATGTTTACCAAGAGGATTATATTAAATTGATAAGGTTAGGCTTCTGCATTTCTATTAATTTTGAATAAAACTAATGTTTTGCACTTCACGTTCCGTCAAACTCAAAGCTTGTTCAACAATAACCGCCAGGATCGCCACTGTAGCCTGTGTTACCGATTTTCGCGGGAGTTGTCCCTCTCATCTATATACACGCTCTCTGTCTAGGGCAAGGGATAATAGGCCCTTGCCCCTAAAAAAAGAAAAAAATCCTTCGGGGCGACTTACACTGGTCTATATCCAGTGGAGGCGAGGAGGGCACAGGTGGTGCCAGCTGTACAGTGTTGGGTCTTACAGAGTATAACAATAATGTTAATAATTCACTTACGTATCTTTGTACTCACATAATTGGTTATACATCACATATATATTTATATAAGTATGCATACATATATAAACTCACATACAGGTATAGATGAGCGATTAACGAGGCAGACACGGACAGGAGGCGCCACCAGTTGTGTTGGTTGAGTCAGAGCCATGAAATCGAAGACTGCAGAAAGGGGGTTAGTGCACTTCCGTTATTTCTATTTGTATAATTCTTATACAACACACATATATACATATACATATATTCTATATATGCGCACATCTGTTGTGTGGATACATTTATGGTATGTAGGTATTGCAGGTATTGCAGGTATTGCAACCCCTCAGGGAGTTTGACAGCCCTGCCCTGCAGAGTTGTAAACCACTACCTTGTGGCACAGGTTCTTGACAGAACCGAAGGCTAAGGGAGCAAACCCTAAACAGTAAACCATGTCACTGTGGCAGCATTAGGGGCGGTTGAAGTATGGAACTCCCAACATCTCCCGACCAGCCACTGCAGGGACAAATAGTTTTGCGCCTGTCTTGACATGTTCTTGCCGGTGTGAAACCTCTATTTGCTCCCCGAGAGAGTGCTGCTGGTCACTTGCAAAAGCCAGCAGCACTTCAACACTTTTGCAGGCAGCTTTCATGAAATGTAAAATAAGGAAATACTCGAACGGATGAGGCTGCCCTCTATGGAAGATCTTCTGATCAAAAAGAATCTCCGGTGGACTGGACTCCTCATGAGGATGGCATCAGACAGGTTACCAAAGCAGATCCTTTATTCTCAACTGTCTTCTGGTTACAGAAAGAGAGGGCGCCCTCGTCTCTGGTTCAAGGATACCATCAAGAGAAACCTGAAGGTGAGAGACATTAAGACCGACTCATGGACATCAGTCTCACAGCAGAGAGCTAAATGGAGAGTGGCAGTCAAGTAATGAAAGCAGTCTTTGTCGCATCGCGACCGACAGCATGATGATGATGATGTTGTTGTCAGGTGCACTGGTTTCAATATGTAAAATGCTACATACACAGGTAGGTGTAGGCAGATTCGCTCCATCATGGAGCCTAGAGATGTTAACGCTTAGGGCACTTAGCCCAGAGTGGCATACTTGTGTGTTCGAGTCCTGCCTTAGATGCTAATCCCATACGAAAAACATTTGAATATAGTTCCACAAGGAATCTCAAAATAGCTTCGTCGATGTGCAATCAAAGCGAAAACACAACTGTTCTTAGTTGTAGGCATCGTACGTAGACTTCTTGGGTCGGAGAAATGTTTTCAAATCGGTATCAACCACTGGTTTTTATCAATATGGAAAATACATACTGAAAGTACCATAGATCCCCATGGAAATTTAAAATGGTACTGTCGTGGGGGTGATGAAAATCGGCAATATTGCGCCTAGAGTGGGACTCCAACCCACATCTCTTTGCATTCCGGGCCAGTGTGCTAACCATTTCACCAACTAGCTTCCCTGATATCACCACACTACCCACGCCTACCTGTCTAAGTGGTTACTTGCCTGAGAGGTCAGTGCAGACTAGTATACTTGTCCCCCTGGAATTGTAAGTCTTTTAATGCTTACAATTACATACATACAGGCAATGCACTAACACATACATACACAGGGTAGGTTCAACAACCATCAAGCGTGTAGCTTGTACAGGATCATGGTCATGGATCCAGTGTCATGGGGGTTATGAAAATGGGAAATATCGCGCCTAGAGCAGGACTCGAACCCACATCTCTTTGTATTCTGGGCCAGTGTGCTAACCATTACACCACCTAGGCTCCCTGATATCAACACACTACCCATGCCTACCTGTCTATGTGGTTAGTTGCCTGGGAGGTCAGTGCAGACCACTACAGTACTATTCAGATTGCATCGCAGCCTAGTGTAATAACGCTTTGATATATTAGGCCCAAGCCATTTAAAGCATTTGGGTAATTTACTCGAACCTCTGCACCACAAATATTTGCTTTCCACAATACACTGGTCCTAATTAATTCTTGGTATCAAGTAAAACAAGTATTGTTGCCTCTGTGTGTTAAGTATGTTAGCAATAAGCAATACTACATGTATTTAATCTATCCAAACAACATTCATCAAAAGTATGATTGCATGATTTTGAACTAACGTGAAATTGCAAACATTTACACATTTACACCATGGATTTTACCCAAACCTTTTCTTGACTCGCTTTCAATTTTGTTCTCGTAATACATAATCTTGTTTGCTTAACTCTAATCAATCAAATCTTGTTCAAATTTGCTATCTATCTTAAAACAATGTTTCTGGATGCTTGTTTGAGTTCCCTGTTATGAAAGTGATATTAACATACTGGTCAATTTGTATAAGATCAAAATCAATGAGTGGAATAACTTTTTTGTCACCTCTGACATATGCACAACAAGTAAACCTTCATACAAACACAGATTCTGCTCTTTTTTTGAAGGTTTTTACTTTTGCTTCCCATCGTAAAATATTCTGATAATCAGCAGAGGGGAAATGGAAATCCTCTATTATTATTCTGTGTGGCCGGCCAAGAGTGTGTGTACGTGTATATTGTGTATATATATACCGCTTGGCCCATGCTTGAGGGCAAGTAATTATAGATACATGTATACACAGGCAGCACTCAGGGACTGAACATGGCATGTGGTGGTTCTGTTGTACATGTAAACATAGGCAGCACTCAGGGACTGAACATGGCATGTGGTGGTTCAGTTGTACATGTAGACACAGGCAGCACTCAGGGACTGAACATGGCACATGGTGGTTCTGTTGTACATGTATACACAGGCAGCACTCAGGGACTGAACACAGCACATGCTGGTTCTGTTGTACATGTAGGACACAGGCAGCACTCAGGGACTGAACACGGCACATCCTGGTTCTGTTGTACATGTAGACACAGGCAGCACTCAGGGACTGAACACGGCACATCCTGGTTCTGTTGTACATGTATAACCAGGCAGCACTCAGGGACTGAACACAGCATGTGGTGGTTCTCTTGTACATGTAGACACAGGCAGCACTCAGGGACTGAACATGGCCTGTGGTGGTTCTGTTGTACATGTATCCACAGGCAGCACTCAGGGACTGAACATGGCCTGTGGTGGTTCTGTTGTACATGTATACACAGGCAGCACTCAGGGACTGAACACAGCACATGGTGGTTCTGTTGTACATGTATACACAGGCAGCACTCAGGGACTGAACACGGCACATGCTGGTTCTGTTGTACATGTAGACACAGGCAGCACTCAGGGACTGAACACGGCACATGCTGGTTCTGTTGTACATGTATAACCAGGCAGCACTCAGGGACTGAACACAGCACATGCTGGTTCTGTTGTACATGTATACACAGGCAGCACTCATGGACTGAACACGGCACATGCTGGTTCTGTTGTACATGTAGACACAGGCAGCACTCAGGGACTGAACACGGCACATGCTGGTTCTGTTGTACATGTAGACACAGGCAGCACTCAGGGACTAAACATGGCACATGCTGGTTCTGTTGTACATGTATACACAGGCAGCACTCAGGGACTGAACACAGCACATGCTGGTTCTGTTGTACATGTAGACACAGGCAGTACTCAGGGACTGAACACAGCATGTGGTGGTTCTCTTGTACATGTATACACAGGTAACACTCAGGGACTGAACATGGCATGTGGTGGTTCTGTTGTACATGTAAATATAGGCAGCACTCAGGGACTGAACACCGCATGTGGTGGTTCTGTTGTACGTGTAAACATAGGCAGCACTCAGGGACTGAACATGGCATGTGGTGGTTCTGTTGTACATGTATAACCAGGCAGCACTCAGGGACTGAACATGGCACATGCTGGTTCTGTTGTACATGTAGACACAGGCAGCACTCAGGGACTGAACACGGCACATGCTGGTTCTGTTGTACATGTAGACACAGGCAGCACTCAGGGACTGAACATGGCACATGCTGGTTCTGTTGTACATGTATACACAGGCAGCACTCACGGACTGAACATGGCACGTGGTGGTTCTGTTGTACATGTAAACACAGGCAACACTCAGGGACTAAACACGGCATATGGTGGTTCTGTTGTACATGTATTCACAGGCAGCACTCACGGACTGAACACGGCACGTGGTGGTTCTGTTGTACATGTAAACACAGGCAACACTCAGGGACTGAACACGGCACGTGGTGGTTCAGTTGTACATGTATATACAGGTAGCACTCAGGGACTGAACACGCCATGTGGTGGTTCTGTTGTACATGTATCCACAGGCAGCACTCACGGACTGAACACGGCACGTGGTGGTTCTGTTGTACCTGTAGACACAGGCAGCATTCAGGGACTGAACACGGCACATGCTGGTTCAGTTGTACATGTATATACAGGTAGCACTCAGGGACTGAACACGCCATGTGGTGGTTCTGTTGTACATGTATCCACAGGCAGCACTCAGCGACTGAACACGGGACATGCTGGTTCTGTTGTACATGTATACACAGGCAGCACTCACGGACTGAACATGGCACGTGGTGGTTCTGTTGTACATGTAAACACAGGCAACACTCAGGGACTGAACACGGCATATGGTGGTTCTGTTGTACATGTATTCACAGGCAGCACTCACGGACTGAACACGGCATGTGGTGGTTCTGTTGTATGTGTATACACCGGCAGCACTCAGGGACTGAACACGGCATGTGGTGGTTATGTTGTACATGTAGACACAGGCATTACTCAGGAACTGAACACGGCATGTGGTAGTTCTGTTGTACATGTAGACACAGGCAGCACTCAGCGACTGAACATGGCACGTGGTGTTTCTGTTGTATATGTATACACAGGCAGCACTCAGGGACTGAACATGGCATGTGGTGGTTCTGTTGTAGATGTATTCATAGGCAGCACTCGGGGACTGAACAGAGCATGTGGTGGTTCTGTTGTATGTGTATACACCGGCAGCACTCAGGGACTGAACACGGCATGTGGTGGTTCTGTTGTACATGTATACACAGGCAGTACTCAGGGCCTGAACATGGCATGTGGTGGTTCTGTTGTACATGTAGACACAGGCAACACTCAGGGACTGAACACGGCACATGGTGGTTCTGTTGTACATGTAGACACATGCAGCACTCAGGGACTGAACACGGCACATGCTGGTTCTGTTGTACATGTATACACAGGCAGCACTCAGGGACTGAATACGACACATGGTGGTTCTGTTGTACATGTAAACACAGGCAGCACTCAGGGACTGAATACGACACATGGTGGTTCTGTTGTACATGTAAACACAGGCAGCACTCAGGGACTGAACACGACAGGTTAACTTTCTGTTCCTGTTATGTTTCTAATATACGGACAGTTCTCCCTCAGGCTGCTTGACAGTCGTATTGATTACATGCTGGTTGGCCTCACTGGGGAATATGAGACATCCACATTGATTTAAAGAAATTACCATAAAGGAGACCGGGCGCAGCCTCTTGTGTTCCCTGCGCAGTTTTACCTATAGACCCGACCGTAAATCATTCAAGTTTCATTTTACATTCAGCCTCGAGACGGATGAGTCCATTTCCTGGTAGTTGGCCTACCCGGTTGGTTGTGAGATTGTGCCTGCTGTGAGACTGTATCTGCTGTGAGACTGTGCCTGTTGTGAGAATGTGCCTGCTGTGAGAGTGTCTGCTGTGAGAGTGTGCCTGCTGTGAGAATTGCCTACTGTGAGATTGTGTCTGCTGTGAGACTGTGCCTGTTGTGAGAATGTGCCTGCTGTGAGACGGTGTCTGCTGTGAGAATGTTTACGTTGTGAGACGGTGCCTGCTGTAAAAAGGTTTCTGTTGTGAGACTGTGCCTGCTGTGAGGTTGTGTCTGCTGTGAGAATGTGTATGTTGTGAGATTGTGCCTGCTGTGAGACTGGGTCTGCTGTGAGACTGTGCCTGATCTGAGACTGTGTCTGCTGTGAGACTGTGTCTGCTGTGAGACTGTGCCTGTTGTGAGAATGTGCCTGCTGTGAGAGTGTCTGCTGTGAGAGTGTGCCTGCTCTGAGAAGTGCCTGCTGTGAGATTATGTCTGCTCTGAGACTGTGCCTGTTGTGAGAATGTGCCTGCTGTGAGATTGTCTGATGTAAGAGTGTGCCTGCTGTGAGAATTTGCCTGCTGTGAGAATGTGTATGTTTTGAGACTATGCCTGCTGTGAGACTGTGTCTGCTGTGAGACTGTGCCTGATGTGAGGTTGTGTCTGCTGTGATGTTGTGCCTGCTTTGAGAATGTGCCTGCTGTGAGAATGTGCCTACTGTGAGACTGTGTCTGGTGTGAGAATGTGTATGTTGTGAGACTGTACCTGCTGTAAGAAGGTTCCTGTTGTGAGAATGTGCCTGCTCTGAGGTTCTGTCTGCTGTGAGGATGTGTATGTTGTGAGATTGTGTCTGATGTGAGACTGTGTCTGCTGTGAGACTGTGCCTGATATGAGGGTGTGTCTGCTGTGAGACAGTGCCTGCTGTGAGATGGTGCCTGTTGTGAGGTTGTGTCTGATGTGAGACTGTCTGTTGTGAGATTGTGCCTGCTGTGAGACTATCTACTGTGAGAATGTACCTGCTGTGAGACTGTGCATGCGCTGAGGATGTGTCTGCTGTAAGACTGGGTGTGCTATGAGACTGCCTGCTGTGAGAATGTGACTGCTGTGAGACTGTGTCTGTTGTGAGACAGTGCCTGCTGTGAGATTGTGCATGCTGTGAGATTGTGCCTGTTGTGAGACTGTGCCTGTTGTGAGATTGTGCCTGCTGTGAGATTGTGCCTGTTGTGAGACTGTGCCTGCTGTGAAGCTGTATCTGCTGTGAGACTGTGTCTGTTGTGAGACAGTGCCTGGTGTGAGATTGTGCATGTTGTGAGACTGCCTGCTGTGAGATTGTGCTTGCTGTAAGGTTGTGTCTGTTGTCAGACTGCGCCTGCTGTTAGACTGTCTGCTGAGAGAATGTGTCTGTTGTGAGACTACCTGCTGTGAGACTGTGCCTGCTGTGAGACTGCCTGTTCTGAGAATGTGCATGATGTCAGACTGTCTGCTCTGAGACTGTGTCTGTTGTGAGACTATGTCTGTTGTGAGAATATGTCGGGTGTGAGACTGCCTGTTATGAGACTGTGTCTGGTGTGAGACTGTGCCTGCTGTGACACTGTGCCTATTGTGAGACTCTGTCTGCTGCCAGACACGTGCACACAACACGTGCACACAACACGTTCACACAACACGTGCACACAACACGTGAACAACACGTGAACAACACGTGCACACAACACGTGCACACAACACGTGCACGATGCTGGTCAGGGAGGTCACAGCAGTTCGAGGTCAAGGCGAGTGGCTTCTGTGGGCCTCTAACCGGAACTCGTTCGTCACGTGTCTGATAAACCCGCATTCTGGTGGCAGTAACCATGTCAACACTGGGGCAGGCGGAGATGCCAGGATATGTGTCTAGTGGTTTAGTGGTCTAGTGGTTAGGATTCGGCGCTCTCACCACCGTGGCCGGGGTTCGATTCCCCGTCTGGGAAATAGTTTAGAGACAAATAAGTGTTCACACTTCCTGTCTACCATTCGCCGCGTCGCCGCGTCGCCGCGTCGCCGCGTCGCCCTGTCGCCCTGTCGCCCTGTCGCCCTGTCGCCCTGTCGCCCTGTCGCCCTGTCGCCCTGTCGCCCTGTCGCCCTGTCGCCCTGTCGCCCTGTCGCCCTGTCGCCCTGTCGCCCTGTCGCCCTGTCGCCCTGTCGCCCTGTCGCCCTGTCGCCCTGTCGCCCTGTCGCCTGCGCCTGTCGCCCTGTCGCCCTGTCGCCCTGTCGCCCTGTCGCCCTGCGCCCATTGTCGCTTCTGTCGCCCTGTCGCACTGTCGCCCTGTCGCCCTGTCGCCCTGGCGCCCTGTCGCCTGTCGCCCTGTCGCCCCTGTCCGCCCTGTCGCCCTGACGCCCTGTCGCCCTTTCGCCCTGATCGCCGGTCGCCTGTCGCCCTGTCGCCTGTCGCCCATGTCGCCCTGTCGCCCTGTCGCCCTGTCGCCCTGTCGCCCTGTCGCCCTGTCGCCCTGTCGCCGACTGTCGCCCTGTCGCCCTGTCGCCCTGTGCCCTGTCGCCCTGTCGCCCTCGGTTCCCTGTCGGGTCCCTGTCGGTTCCCTGTCCCTGTCGCCTGTCGCCCTGTCGCCCTGTCGCCCTGGTCGCCTGTCGCCCTGTCGCCCTGTCGCCCTGTCGCCCTGTCGCCCGGTCGCCCTGTCGCCCTGTCGCCCTGTCGCCCTGTCGCCTGTCGCCTGTCGCCCTGTAGGCCTGTCGCCCTGTCGCCCTGATCGCCCTGTCGCCTCTGTCGCCCTGTCGCCCTGTCGCCTTGTCGCCTGTCGCCTGGGCCCTGTCGCCCTGAAGCCCTGTCGCCCTGTCTCGCCCTGTGCCCTTGTTCGCCGGTTCGCCCTGTCGCCCTTCGCCCTGTCGCCCTGGTCGCCCTGTCGCCCTGTCGCCCTGTCGCCCTGTCGCACTGTCGCCCTGTGCCCTGTTCGCCCTGTCGCCCTGTCGCCCTGTCGCCTGTCGCCCTGTTCGCCTGTCGCCCCTGTCGGCCCTGTCGCCCTGTAGCCCTGTCGCCCAGTCGCCCTGTCGCCCTGGTCGCCATGTCGCCCTGTCGCCCTGTGCCCTGTCGCCCTGTCGCCCTGTCGCCCTGTTCGCCTGTCGCCCTGTCGCCCTGTCGCCTGTCGCACTGTCGCCCTGTCGCCTCCTGTCGCCCTGTCGCCCTGTCGCCCCTGTCGCCCTGTCGCCCCTGTCGCCCTGTCGCCCTGTTTCCCCTGTCGCCCCTGTCGCCTGTCGCTCCTGTCGCCGGCTCCCCCATGGGTGGCTGTTGCCCTGTCGCCCTGTCGCCCTGTCGCCTGTCGCCCTGTCGCCCTGTCGCCCTGTCGCCCCTGTCGCCCTGTCGCCCTGTCGCTCCTGTCGCCCTGTCGCCCTGTCGCCCGGTGCCCTGTCGCCCTGCGACCCTGACGCCCTGTCGCCCTGTCGCACTGTCGCCCGTCGCCCTGTCGCCCTGTCGCCTGTCGCCCTGGTCGCCCTGTCGCCCTGTCGCCCCCTGTCGCCCTGTCGCCCTAGTCGCCTTGTCGCCCTGTCGCCCTGTCGCCTGTCGCCCTGTCGCCCTGTCGTGCCCTGTCGCCCTGTCGCCTGGATCGCCCTGTCGCCCTGTCTGCCCTGTCGCCTGGCGCTCCTGTCGCCCTGTCGCCCTGTCGCCCTGTAGCCCTGTCGCCTGTCGCCCTGTCGCCCTGTCGCCCTGGCGCCACTGTCGCCCTGTCGCCCTGTCGGCCCTGTAGCCCCGTCGCCTGTCGCCCGTCGCCCTGTCGCTGTCGCCCTGTCGCCTCGTCGCACCCTGTCGCCCTGTCGCCCTGTCGCCTGTCGCCCTGTCGCCCTGTCGCCTGTCGCCCTGTCGCCCTGTCGCCCTGTCGCCCTGTGCCTGACCCCCTGTCGCCCCTGTCGCCCTGTCGCCCTGTCGCACTGTCGCCCTGTCGCCCTGTCGCCCTGTCGCCCTGTCGCCCTGTAGCCCTGTCGCCCTGTCGCCACTGTCGCCCTGTCGCCCTGTGCCCCTGTCGCCCTGTCGCCCTGTCGCCCTGTCGCCCTGTCGCCCTGTCTCACCCTGTCGCCCTGTCGCCCTGTCGCCCTGTCGCCCTGTCGCCCTGTCGCCCTGTCGCCCTGTCGCCCTGTCGCCCTGTCGCCCTGTCGCCCTGTGCCCTGTCGCCCTGTCGCCTGGTCGCCTCCCCTCCCTGTCGCCCTGTCGCCCTGTCGCCCTGTCGCCCTGTCGCCCTGTCGCCCTGTCGCCCTGTCGCCCTGTCGCCCTGTCGCCCTGTCGCTAAAGGAACAAATCTGCAATTATCGTGAGAACAGCTTGTCATCCAGTACTTCGCAAAATATGGTTGCATTTTAAAGCTAAGTTCTCGGACCAGTCGGGATGGCCGAATGAGTTAGAGCGTCCGTCTCCCTTGTTGGTAAATCATGAGTTTGTGGGTTCGAACCCTGGTCGAGTCAAACCAATGTCACAAATCGGTACCCGTCCTGATATGACCTTAGATGTTGCTAGGACGTAAA